>JAHWFO010008970.1:462840-530554 GCA_023313115.1 Rhysida immarginata | reverse complement strand
GCTGTTCATATCCGCGGTGGCTCAGTTGGTTAGAGCAGTGCCAGCGATAGGCATGGTCCCCGGTTCGAATCCGGGTCGCGGAATTTTTCCTTCCCTTTTCAATTTATCTTTCGAAATATTGGAGTGTTTCTTCAGTTATTATCTTACATTTGAGTTAATTTTTTATGACTGACAGAGTTAGAAATGCTCTTTCACCGCAGCATTTGACAAGGGCAAAGATAACAGTCCAACAGCTAATGCACCAACATGGCTAAATCTTTAATAACTTCAGCCCAAAATGGCCCAGAGCGAGATTTATGTTGGAAATATAAGGGTCGTACAAACGAAAACGAAAATTTGTGTGGGGGAAGAAAAAGATGACGTGTAGGATTGTAAGTTTTTTTTTCAACAATTGCGAAACCCCACGTGCAAATTGAACAATAGGTTGCAAGTGTTGCATCATATGAGAAAGAATGATAGCTCGCGCTTCGAAGCTCTGCGAGTGATCGCTTCGTCCAAACAATAAAATGGAGTCAACGAAACAGGAATAGAGAGCAGTAATCGCAAACAGCATGGGAAAGATGATGTTGACTGTGTTTTTTGATCGAAAAGGCCTGATTTTACTGGACTTTCTTGAAAAAGGCACCACAGTTAATGCAGCACGATATGGGGAAACATTGAAGGCACTGCGCGCGGCCATCAAATGCAAGCGTCCTGGACTTCTTACAGAAGGAGTGCTTCTTCTCCACGACAACGCGCGTCCTCACATATCGAAAGCAACGGTAGACCTCATTAAAAAGTTCAACTGGGAAGCAATGCAGCATCCACCATACAGCCCTGACTTATCCCCATGTGACTTTCATGTGTTTGGGGATCTCAAGAAACATCTGAAAGGCCGTAGGTTTCAGTCGGACGATGAAGTTTTGGAATGGTTCCACATGCAACTGAAAGACTTCTTCCATAAAGGAATTCCACGCCTTGTTACACAGTGGGATAAATGCCTTAACGCATTTGGAGAGTATTTTTAAATTCCTTGTTTAAAATAAATAATTTTCGTTTTCATTTGTACGACCCTTATATTTAACCATTCTGCCTCAATTTGGTCAGAACTATTCCTGAAGCGATGTAAAATTGACACTTAACAAAGGAATTCCTCGAACATTTATGTCCAAATTGAAATATGTTACTCAATTGAAACTACAATAGATGCTTGCAAAATAAGAGAGTGCGGATTTTTGTTTCTTTCAAAATAAACCACGAAAACGAAAAAATTTGAGCACACATATTCATACAAGGACTCCATTGTTAAAGCGGTGTATTAATGCGCTTAACAGAACTTCTTTTTCCACTACTCACAGCAATAAGCACGAATCCAATTCAGATGAAATAGACAGCAGCAGATGGCAATTGAATGGCTTCTCAAATTTCTAAACAAACTTAGTTTTTAAAATAGATTATTACAATTAGCTAATTGCCTTCCAGTAAAAAATGTCTAGAGTAATTAATAACCATTTCCTTAATTTATTATTTCATTTTATTAAGTAATTCGGTAATCAAACACGGGGCTGGCTTCATGTGCAACGTCGAGTAATACATTGCGTTGGTGAGGGGGTATGAATCGCAGTGCTTTATAATTTTAAATAAAAATAGTATTCATGGATGCCTACCTCATCTTATAAATTATTTCGAGACGAATAATTATACAGCAAAATTAAGGTTTTATGCTTAATGACAGTGCTCTAACTGCAATTGTTTGTCGATCGCCGCTAACAAGTTTGCCTCCGCTCTTTCCGCCATGCTTTTTGAACTCTGCGCACTTCTGGGGCGCTTCACTGCCGCGCAACGCTATCGCTTCCACGGTGTGCTTGCGCGCAAAAAAAGGCTATTTGGGGTTTCCTTGTAAGTCTTTGATTGGAGGTTTTGATTGCCTAGTTGCTATTAATGGATTCAAGAATTTAGCCTCTAGGACAAAAAGATTTGATGGTAATCTTTGTTGCAATTCCTGGCAAAAACTATAAGAAAATGGTTACATCTCTCTCGTACATCAGCTTCATTTTTTTTTTTTCCCATTAAATTTGTCACAAGTTCAGATTCCTAACCAAAATGCATTCCATATGAGTGCATTCCTAACCTAACCAAAAGTCCCAAATAAGAGATACAGTCCCCAGGCTGCACGTGCAACAATTCCAACCAACTGACTCCAAGGTCAATCTATAACGCCCCCCCCCCCCTCTGTAAGCGGTTTTACGCTGACTCACTCGTAGTCAGGTCGGAGTGTGAGGGGATTAAGGGTTCAGGACCCTAAAGATCGTCTCTGAGGCTATGCGTTTGGGGTGTATTCATCTTTTATTCATTCTAACATTTTTAATACACAAAATACATACGACACATTCAAGTTAATCAGTGCTAATTACTTCTAAGGGGCCCCTTACAAAATTAAATTTACTTAATACTAGCGCATCTCATAAACAAGGTGATGCTTGAGAGAAAACAACCAGCATCCAGCTGCATCCAAGCATGGGCAGTTGCATGGTTATTCACGAGCTTAGGCTAATTCACGGGAAATATTATTTGCCAAGAGGGTGGTATGCACACTCAAAACCCGCGAAATTAAGTATCCCACAGATCAGCGCACTCACACGCTCAGTGTTTCCTTTGTAAGCTGCAAACTAGGGGGGAAACACTGAAACCCCTCTTGGTGGGCTTGAGTGGCACCCAACCATTCGCCACTGACGCGTCTCAATTCACACAGCGTCGCGAACCGTGCGGACGGATCTCACTCGTGTTCGTTGTGAACCGCCCACACAAACGGCCAGTGCGCTCAAGTTATTCCCTATCGCCACTCGCTCACCTGCGTCCAGCAAACTGCCGGCATACTTAATGCTCTGAGCTGAAATAGATTTTTGCTCATAACTAAAACCATTACAAGTTTATTAGGCAAAAATAATCTCTTCACGGCAGCACTTATCATGTTCCATTATAACAGAGTCAGTGGAGAACATACACGCAATTGCGCACGCAGTCTCTGGGGAGGGAGAGAACGAGGGTTCTCGAACACGCCGCTCTGCAGCAAAGTTCCAATTTCTCGGCCGTCTTCGCGTGGAAAATAACAGCAAAAATACACTCACCGATCTTCAAGACATCTGTCACCTGTTTACGATTGGGGCTTACACCTACACATCTGGAAAACCTTGACCCTGGACGACGATATCGAACGTTCATTAGCAGCAAGTCGGCGACGATCCATTCGGTGATACGCAGTGTTCCATTATCATGACAATAAAACTAATTTTCCTTTTAACTATTGATCAGAATGCGCAACATTATCATACTGAATAACTTATTTTATAATTAGACATTAATACTATCTCATGATAACTCAAACGGCTTAAAGCTTGATAGCGTTCCATTCTCAACTACGGCCAACAACGCGTTGTCACGCCACAAGATACATTTTTTTTACCACCGCTCGGAACGAATGCATTCGCTCGACAACAAAATTCTTAACAATACCAAAAATAAAAATAAACAACATTACTTAAATTGACACAACAATCCTCTGCTGAGCAACTGGGTTAGTCATTTAGAATTTTAATCCACAACAATCCTAGTTCTCAACAAAGGGCACGAAAATACACTAATGATAATAACGTTGAAGCTTTGACAAACACATAATAATTTTTTAAACACGAGCAAAACTATCAACACAGCACACAAGTTTCATTCCTCCCCCTTAGCATAATTACTTAAACAAAACACAGCCATGCAAAACTCACACACAATCAAAACAAATAGCAACACATACCACTAGCACACCTACAAACTCCCTCTCACAAAACCAAACACAACCAAAAAAAAAAATATACTAAAGAAAATTGCCACCGGACATATGCGACATCCAAAACTGACATGAAATGTCACAAATCCATATAAAGTGATCCAATGAGGGTTGCTTGACCATTTTTAAATATTTTGATTTTATTATATGTGATTACCCTATAACTGAGAAGTTCAAAACAGTTTTTAAAAAAGTTTTACCTTGCACCATTACTGAATGGCGGCCATTTTTATTTGTAAGCGCACGACAGTTTTTCAATTTGGAGACATTAGCGTTAATTTGAATATCTCTATATTCGGTTAAGTTACAACAGTACAATTGACATGATTGTTTTTAAAAAAGTCTCCTCTACAACATTGTTTATTACCCAAAATACACTAAATTCAAAAATAACCTGTCAAAATGGCCTCCAAAGTTTGGTATTGAAAATTTAGAAAATCCACTTTTTAGACCCAAAAATAACAACCAAGGAGTGATTTATCAGTGTATTTTTTTTCTCTAATTAGATATCATACACTAATAGCCTTATACAGAGCAAGAACACTGACAAATGTTTACTTAATTTTTTATAAATTTTTGAAATTTGAAAATCTTTATTTTTTTGTAAATTTTGGGGCTAGTTATCTCTGGTGGGACTAATTATAAAAATTTGATTTTTGCACATTTTGTACACCTATACGATAGCAAAGCACTGTAAAAATTTCAACATTGATATTTGACTGGAGCTATAAAATCGCTAGGAGCTAGGTCTGGTGAGTATGGAGCATGGGAATCCACTTCACAGTTGTTATTTTGAAAAAATTGCTGAGTTAGGAGTGTCCAATGAGCAGGGGTGTTGTCTTGATGAAAAAGCACCCGTCCAGTCTTGTTTGGTCGTTTCTCATGCAATGCTGGAAGGAATTGTGTTCTCAAAACGTTTTCGTATGAATTAGCTGTAACAGTTGTACCTTTGGAACACAATGCGTGAGGATTACGCCTTCACTATCCCAAAACATGGCCACCATAACTTTCTCAGCAGAGGCTGTGACTCGAAATTTTTTCGGTGGCGGTGAATCAGTGTGTTTGCATTGTGAAGATTAGCGTTTCATTTCGGGGTTAAAAAATGGAATCCATCGTCACAACTGATGAAAAGAAAGCACCATTCATTGCTTGAATTCATCTAGCCAATATCACACATGAATTAGGCAACAGCCATAAGATCAGTTATAGTATAATGTGAATTATTTCCTCATTTTCAAAAATTCATATCTTTGTTCACAGTCAAATATCAAATTTTTATATTCAAAAATAACCAGTGATAACTAGCCCCAAACTTTACAAAAAATAAAGAGTTTCAAATTTCAAAAATTTATAAAAAATTAAGTAAACATTTGTCAGTCCTGTTGCTCTATATAAGGCTAGTAGTGTATGATATCTAACTAGAGAAAAAAAATACACTGTGATAAATCACTCCTTGGTTGTTATTTTTGGGTCTAAAAAGTGGATTTTTTTAAATTTTCAGTACCAAATTTAGAGGCCATTTTGACTGGTTATTTTTGAATTTAAGGTACTTTGGGTAATAAACAATGTTGTAGAGGAGACTTTTCTAAAAACAATCATGTCAATTGCAATGTTGTAACTTAACCGAATGCAGAGATATTCAAATTAACGCTGATTTCTCCAAATTAAAAAACCGTCGTGCGCTTACAAATAAAAATGGCTGCCATTCAGTAACAATGCAAGGTAAAAAATTGTTAAAAACTGTTTTGAACTTCTCAATAACGGGGTAATCGCATATAAAAATACCAAAATATTTAAAAATGGCCAAGCAACCAACTTAACTTTTATTGGATCACTTCATATGGAATGACCCTCCACTGACTGCATCGTGGTCACACCACACATTCTCAGGTGGTCCGACTTGCGCAAGCGCATTATCCCCTAAGGCACGGTGCATCTTTTTTTTCTTTTTATCCTAAGCTGTTCTTGTGTCGGAAATTTGAAATGAAAATACGGTATACCCCCTAAATAAAAAATATATCTCCCCAAAAAATCCCCCAAAAATGTTTACCCCTTAAATTTGCCCCTGTAAAGATATTTTCTCCCTAAATTTAGAAATCCCTAACTTGGCAACACTGAGCATGGCTGTCTAGGTGTCTGCGATAGCCCAACTGGTAGAGGCATCGACCATGACAGTCGAGGTTCCTGGTTTGAATCCAGGTCTCAGAATTTTTCCTTCCATTTTTCGATAGAAAAATTATTACACAAGAATCAAGGAGATCTAGAGTTCAAATGCCTCTCTGCAGTCTCTGCTCAGTCTGTTGAGTTGAGAGTGACCGCTTTCCTTCCTGCAATGTTAGGACCCATTGAATGCTCTGCGGAAGGGTCTATATTCAGTGAAATTAACATTCAGAACCTAGTACAAGTATTTTGTTCTTTCCTATAGTTGATCAATAAAATATCCCTATCATCCAGATAAATGTGCATAAGAAAGTAAATTTATTTTAGATTGGTATTTATAATGCATAATTTAAAAATAAGTGTAAAATTTAAAATTAAAATACAGTAAACTTAATAAAATGAAATTCTAGATTTTCAATAAAGATTTTTTATACATTTATTATATGATAGAATGATTCTAGCAGCAGTTAGTTTCTTTGAGATCATTATTCAGAAAACCTTTTTTTTTTTAATGACAGAACCTAGAATTTTCCATGATTAGTATTAAATTTCTGAACCAATTCTTCTTTCCAATTTTTACTAACCTATTTTTAAGTGATACTAAATTTTCTCTGTTTAGATTCACACAATTACCAGTAAGTGTCTCAATGATAGTATCAAACAGAATTTTCCATGAAGAAAATTATTTGGACATCCACGAGTGCCTATACTGCTATGTAACTAAGTGTGTATTAATTTATTCAAACTTGTCTCCATATACTTTTTGTAAATCCATCAATCAGATGCTTTAGCCAGTGGATATTCCGTCATGTTGTACTGTAAAGCTTTGTGCAATTTCTTTGGAATTTATTCCCCTGAGGATGGTAATTATACTGAAATGCATTGAAGACCATTTAAAAATCACTGTATTGTTTAAAGGACAACTCTACGGTCATATAAAACTTTATTTAAATCGAAAACCTAACTTATTAATATCACCATGGCATATTTAAAAATTTTAATTTGAACTCTAAATGTGTGAAAAAACGAAAATAATGAGCACGATTTGAAATAGGGAGGCATCCATGTTTACCGCCCGTGTTTGAGCTACAGCAGAGCGTACATGTTCCCGTTTATGCCCCGGGCCGGCCACGATTGAGTGCGGACAAACAAAAAGAGTGGCACATGTTAAAAGAAAGGACTAACTAAGTTTAATGACCGCAAGACAGTAGCAATACAAAATAATATAAAAGAATAACTGATAATGTGTGTAGTGAGGCATTACTGTTTAAGTGCATTGCACTGGCCCAGTTTACCTTTGCATCTGAGGACTTGCATCTCTTGTTGGGAGAGGAAGAGAGAGATGGAGAGCTGCTGCTTCTTCGAGCTCCATACCCAAGATTGCCCTTCTTAGCTTCAGTATGAACCCCGTTGAAAACCGGAGCAGGCAGACATATGGAGGAGGGCGTGGGAGTTATGGGCTTTGTCCATGCATCCTGAAGGACCCCTCCCGAGTGGACCAGATGGTCGCATCGAAAGTGAACAAGTGGGGGTCAATTCCCACCTCACTCATGGACTTCGTCCCTCACTTCGAAGATGCACCCACTGGACACTTTTTCTAACTGGACACTCCCTCCCTTCGCTTCGCTTCCATGCCACTATCCCTGCTTCTCTTTCAAGCAGCAATTCACTTCACTTTTTTATGACATTTTCCTTTTATTACTCACCCTCTCCATTCACCCTTCCTTCATCCCCTGCTTCTTTGTTGATTTTCTTCCTTCTCTCTCTCTCTCTCTCTCTCTCTCTCTCTGTTCCTTTCTTTTTTTTATATTTAAACATTATTATAAATTAAGCAGAGCATTGCACTCCACCTACCTTTGAGGGGGGGGCCAGGCCGCTGTCCAGATGTTTTCCTTCTTCCAGGCCTCAGAGCAAAAGGTCAATTTACCTGTATGACGCAAAAATAAAATCAAAATTTTAGCAAATGAACATTAAAATAAAGCCTAACATAAATTTCAAAATACTCTACAGGTGTCTACGAATTGTCTAAGTGTTTAGCTCGCGTTCAGTCCAATTTTTACGTGAGCAAGGGTGAGGGTGAGTCAGAATGTCTTTCAAAACGCACAAATCAGTTCAAAGTTCAAGTTCATAGTGTCGTGTCGGTGAACAAATCGTATTGTTGTCGCACACGATCTTTGTATTTGTTATGGTGTTTGTTTTCGTATTATTCGTTCTTATTGTTATGTCCACTTTGTTGTCCGGAGATGAACGATCATCGCCTGTTGAATTCGATTGCCAGCCAGTTTTTCTGTACCCGATCATCGTCGAATATCCATGGGAGTTCGAGAAACGTAACCGCCAGGTAAATGATAGTAATTATAAGATAGTTTACGTCTCCCCTCCCACTTCACCAAGTCCCCAAAATACAATAGAATTTTGGTTTCAGAAGTGGGATTCCAATTCGATAACGATTCTGTGGAAAGAACTTATCAAATTGCCGTGGATGTGAGAAGCAAGATTCCACAGCCGAACGTTAAATTACTCCACCACAGCGACGAGAGTTAGCCATCTGAAGGAAAAGAAAAAAAAGAACTCCGTTCGCACTGAGACTAATGACAAACCGGTAAATTAAAAAAAAGAGAAATTAAAGATAACTGACTTAACCTAACCAAATAAGAGAAAACAAACACCACAACAAATACAAAGATCGTGTGCGACAACAATACGATGTTTTCGCTGACATGACATTCCTCCCAATGCACTAAGCTAGGGGGGGGAATACCGCTGGGGCGGCTGCTGAGTACGACCAGAGCGCCGGAAGGTTTTGGGGTTTCGTCTCGGTCGGTCTCTACGGCACGCGGTGTCTGCGTCAGAGCATGCTGGTGGTTCATTACATAGGTTCACACTGTTTGAAAAGTTTGTTTTTTTTCCCACATGAGTAAGAAGCACTCGAACACAAAACACGTAGATGTCAATCGTCAATTCAAACGTACCTTAACACTCTCCCGGTTTTTTTCCTTGCATTCAAACTCAGTCTATCAAAATATGTTCTTTATGCATAATTATTACATATATTTATATATCAATTATAGTATCAAATATTTTACAGCTTTTTGCAATTGCAAACTACATTTTACCAATTGCAAAAAGCTGTATTATTCTCATACATACATATTTCAAATTCTTTCAAACTACCTTAGACTAAGCTATTTCTTCAAATAAAGATATTTTTATTATTTATGTACTTTATTAATTAAATACTTTTTTAGATAGATTGTGATTAGATTATTTATTTAAATCATAACCTTTAGAATACTTTATTTAAAGTTTATTCACACTCATTTATTGTATACATGCATTACTGCCAAAGGAAGTTTCGGATTTAAAGTGTTTATCACCCAAAAATGTTCAATGCCAGTTGAAGATTGTCGGATGGTGGAATGCTGGTCTTTGCCGCTTAGACCCTCAGTTATAGGAACTCCATTGTCTCAGGTGCTGTCAAGTTTTTCACGCAGTTATTTCATGGTAAGTTCTCCATTCATACACAGTGGGGTTTCATCTGCAGTGTTATCTCCCTCACTTGGATCCAGATGAGATTCTCGTAGTCTTGAAGTCGCATTTTTGAGTCAATAAAGATGTCATCTGCTGATGAAACTTGTTCATCATAGTGAAAATTGTTGCGGTAGAAGGGCAACTCTATATTGTTCCTCCCCCCCCCTTTTTTTTTTTTCTGGATGGGAATTTCTTTCCAATCTAATCTTCGTCCGCCTTTGTAGAGATAAGAGCAGAAGGTAACTAGGTCATTTTAATACTATCGTGCAAACTTATAAGTAGTGAACGCCATAAAGAACTGATCACCTTTATGTGAACAATTCCCGATCCGACGCACACACGAATACCATAAGTATTCTACTATAATGTGATCTCTTGTATAATGTGATCCCATTTTCAGAGGCCAAAAAAAAAACAGTAAAACTTTTATCCTCTTGTATAATCGATCCCATTTTTTGATTCGTCACTAACTAGGAGAAATAAAATATGCAAGAATGTACAGAAAAAAATCTATTTTTTACAATTTGAAAAATGAATAACCTGGATGAAAACAATTAAAGAAATTCAAAATCTGATTCATTATCGCCTGATTCTTCAAAAAGTTCCTTAATACGGTACATATGGTGGTTTATTATACAAGTTTATAATAAAAAAAATTACTGGTATAAATAATAAAAGGTCATTTAATATTTATAACGACAAAATCGATACAGTTGTGGTAGATTATGTGTACTTTTATTGTATGTTCATTTTTTGAAATTATTAAAGTACACATTATGTATTCATGCATTAAGTACTGTAATAAATATTCATTTGAACTTTAGAAAATGTTTTTGGACAATTTCAGGAGATAAAACATAGTGACTTAAAAATTTTACTGATCGAAAATTTATTTCACTTTTCACCTTTATTGTTACAAATTTATTTAATGTCATGCCTATATTATTCAATTATTATCAATAAACGACAGCAAGAGAAATTATCATAAATAAAACGTGCACAGTGATTTTTTTTCCCAATGGCATTGCCATCTTGTTTTTGAGAATTCACTTTTGCATTAGCTTTTGGGGACGAAAAATTGAGAAAAAAAGGGAATTAATGTGCTATATATTCTATATACTGCATAATATACTGTAATATGCCAGTATATTAAATATTATATGCTAGTTTTCATCAGAACGAAGTTCGTTTGAAATCACCCCCCTCCTCCAAGTTAACTTTTGGTGATGGAAAAGTGGATGGGAAATTGAGAAAAAAAGCAAATTAATGCAATGTATTTTGTTTAATCTGTATGATATCATACACATGTACTGTAATGTACCTGTATATTAAATATTTTATGCTAGTTTTCGTTTGAAATTCATCAGATGGAAGTTAGTTTTTGCGCCGGCCCCCCCGTTAGCTTTTGGCGACGTAAAAGTGGACGGGAAATTGAGATAAAAAGCGAATTAATGTACTGTATATACACTGCTCAAAACATTTAAAGGAACACTTCTATTAAGCAGAGTGCAGAAGCAACTACAAATAATATGAACAAAATCACTATGTGATCATTAAAAGACTGTTTATTTAACAATAGAATGCATTATTGAAACAACTGGTGAAGAAACAAAGAAAAAACAGGAAACTGCAGGACCCCTGCCTAAAACAAAGTGAAATGTGCTTTGGACGTTGTCAGGAGAGTGCCCAGTTTCTTCCAGGGATCAGTTTTTGCACCACTCAGTAATGTGTATGCCTACCATGGGCTGCAGTAACCTCCATGCACCTTCAAGGCATGCTCCATATCAGTTGACGGATGTGATCTTGGGGAAGCCGGTTCTATTCCTCAGTAAGTGCCTGGATGAGCTGTTGCAGTGTTTCTGGAGCGAAGGGCGGTGTCAAATTCGCCTGTCAAGCATGTCCCAAAGATGTTCAAGGGGATTTAGGTCTGGACTCATTGCAGGCCACCTCATGGTCTGAGTGCCATGCATCCGTAGGAAGTCTTGAGTGACAGCTGCAGTGTGTGGACGAGCATTATCCTTCATCAGAAGGAATCCAGGCCCCATGCCATGTGCAGCAACAATCACATGTTCTTCCAGAATGTAAACGTCAGCGGTCATTTGCCCTCGGATGACCTCAAGATCCGTTCGATGGTTAATTGAGATGCCAACCCAAACCATAATGGAACAACATCCCATTCGGTCAGTCTCACAAACTGTTGCATCGATGTTTCGCTCGCCACGTCGTCTCCAGACACGTAGACGGCCATCACAGCGGGTCAGGCGGAATCTTGACTCCTCTGTGAAGAGAACAGAACGCCAGTGGCGAAGCTGCCAGGTGACATGTTGATGTGCAAACTCTAGTCGCGCCTGTATGTGCTGGCGGGTTAGCCTAGGCACTTGATTTGGTTTTCTGGCTCTCAAGCCAACTTCACGTAATCTGTTCTGGATTGTTTGATCTGAAACAGCTACCCCAGTTGACATCTGCAGGTCATTTCTCAGGTCTCTGGCCGTTGAAGTTCTTCGGCACAGGACACAAGTCCGCATATAACGATCTTGATTGGCGGTTGTTGAGCGTCTGCGACCTTGCCCAGCTCTTCGTGTGTACTGGCCATTCGCCTGGAATCGTGTCCACAGTCGGAAAATGATGGAAGAGGACACATTGAGAGCATTTGCCACAGTCGAAATGATTGACCCGTTTGGAGCAATGTTACGGCTTTCGCAGCTTCTACTGCTTCAAGATGCCTTCGTGGCATGTCAGAGCACTAACAACAACAACGTTCCAGGAATGCCTGCACCTTCTAATGTTCGACTGTTATCTCCAAGCAAATAGTGTACTGGCATGTAACCACTTTGTTTTCCGGGGGGTTATATTGCTCTGCAAATTTCTCAGAACATCTGGCAGCAAAATGTGTTGGCTTCAACCATTTCCTATGAGGGAGATAGTAGGTTTCATGTTGCAGAAGATGAAATTGCTAAAAAGTATTATTTACGCCCTCTGTAGGGGGTTCTACAAGTGTTCCTTTAATTGTTTTGAGCAGTGTATTATATAATTCACTATTATATACCAACATGTTCAATGTTATACATTATTTTCGTTTGAAGTTCGTCAGACCCCTCCCCCTCCCTCTCCAGCTGTTATAGCACTAATTTTTCCCGCTTAATTAGTATAATGCAATCCCACAAGTTCAGGTGGTTTTTCAGGTCAAAATTTTTCGCATTATAGTAGAATATTTACAGTATACCATGTCATATCTTAAAGAACGACGCGCCAGATCCAGGAAGATCCATTTGTTAAAACGAGTCTTTTTTGAATTAATTTTGAACAAAAATCCCTGCTAAAACATCCAGCGATTTGATTTTTTTTTAAAATTAATTTTGAAGCAGCTCCTTTAAATTTAGGATGAGAGAAAGAACGAGTCTTAAATGCTCTCTACAGTACACTCATAATTGCTTTCGAAAAGAATAAAATTTACCGCTACTTATGTGCATAGCCACGAACACTAATTTCTTCCAACGTTTAAAAGTGGTGCATTCTATCTATAACCACTTTCAAATTACTTTTTGTTGAAAACAAAACAGAAAAGGAAAATTTTTTACCTATTCCCAAACAACCTTGAAGTATTTTATTTTGAATGAATACCTATTTTTAGGAGGCAATAAAATATATTCGCTTACGGAAACTAAAATAAGTTATTCCTATAGAAATATCATATATCCAAGCCACGTCGCACATTAAAGGGCAATAATATCCCGCTTCCCTAAAATTTTACAAACAGGCAAACTATTATGTTAATCAAATTCAAACGGCTCAAGCAATTGCATTCTAACCAAAACATCTCGCACCAATGATTCAAATTTTTCTGTCACAAACAGTTCGAACAAAGGATATGTATGCTTGTGATTCCCCATTGCGCTCACTTCAGCTTCTGCTAGAGACGATACTGTTAATGTGCTATTGGATTGTTCTCTGTTAGATTCAGAGTCCCTAAAAGATGCGTATGTCCTAGGTGAAATTTTCAGCGGACCTCTGCTCCTGAGATTGCAATTATGTTGTGGCGTGCGTGCGGAAGATCCCTCTTGTGCCATTTATGTGTCTACCTCTCTAAAAGAGAGTCTGCTCCTTTCTGAGCCTCATCGATGCTCTTGGCGCATTATCTATGTTTGGCTAGGGCTGTGATGGGACCTATTCTCGCATGGCTCACGGGAAAAGAATTTCTTCCTCAATCCAACGAGGGGTGGTTGGTTGTCATGCTCCCTGACCTCTTTGCTGCTACAACTCTCTCCATTGCGATGTTCCTCAATAGCCAAGTAAGCTGCATCCCCAGGGTTTGTGCCTTATATCATGGAAGAACTTTCTTTTATTCGCTTGCTCTTCAGTTACTCTCAAAGCTGTTTGATACGCTTTCTGAAGTCTTAGTTTCACCTCACTGCTAAAGTTCTGATCTGAGTCATAGCAAATCTTTTGTGGTGTTGTTAGAATATCAAAAGGTATTGACGATTCCCTGCCAAAAAAAGAGGTAAAAAGGTGTCTCCCCTGTGGACTCGTGCTCGGTTGTTTTATATGCGAAAATTGAAAATGACAAAAATAAATCCCAATTTGTCTGATCATTATTTGCATAGTGTTTCAGGATGCTGATCAGTGATTTGTTAAAACCTTCCGTAATTCCATTTCCTGCAGGGTGGTAAGCGGTTGTAAACAGTTTCTTCACGCCCAAAACTAAAAATGTAATTCCCTCATTAGGGCAGAGGTGAAATTCGCACCCCTATTTGTCACTATCTGCACAGGTATGCTATAGCAGTTAAAAATGGTTTGAACCAACGCCCTTACTATTGTATTAGCTCTTTGATCTCATAATGCAACGGCTTCACAAAAATGAGAAAAATGGTCCACTAAAACAAGGATGTACTTTTTATTTCCATTCATTGATAAACATGCCAGGGCCCAAGGACATCCAAGCCCACACGTTGCAAAGGCCTCTCTGCCGTCGGAAATTTTAACAAAGGCTGCTCTTTATGCTTCTTGGGAGGTGCCCTTCGCTGTCAGCTGTCGCACTCAGAACAATATTTGCTAACATCTTTATGCATTGTCGGCCAGTAGAATTGTTTGCTTATCTTTTTTTACATTTTTTTCACTTTCAAATGTTCGTCCATCGGGACGTCATGAAAAACTCGTAGAATATGCCCTATAAATAGAGTTGGCACAACCAATTGTTCCCATTACCCCCTTCCCGATTGCGCCTTCTTTTTCATTATCTAGGAAAAAATCTTCGATTTTCCCAGCAGACTCGGGGGGGGGGGGTTTAATGTTTTATCTTTATTACCTTGCTCTATGTGCTCTACTACAGGGTGATTCAGTCAATTTCTGACCATTTCACTCGAATGACGTGCATTAGGGATAAACAATTGAAAGAATATGAGCGCCATATCGAATTTCTAAATAGTTGGAGTTTGTATTGTTGCAACAGCGCTGCATGAAAATCGTATTGTTGAAAAATGGCGTCCGCTTTATCAACAGAGCAGAAATGCAAGGTTGTCGAATGGTATTTCGAGACAAAATCACCTGTTACCGTGCAAAGAAAGTTCCGGAAGGAGTATAAGTGTCGAGACGCACCAGGCAGGCAAGCAATCATGGATTTTGTCAAGCAATTTTGTGCCACTGGATGTGTTAAAGGCAAGAAAAAAGGTGGGAGCGAAGCTCTTGTTCAAACGGCCGAAGTTGTCGAAAATGTTCGCATAAGGTTGGTCGATTCCCCTACCAAAAAATCTGTTCGCCTGCGAGTCCTGATCTAAACCCATGTGATTTTTATCTCTGGGGGTTCCTTAAAGACAGTATGTTCACTACAGCACCAAGAACCCTAGACCAGCTGCGACAAAGCATCGTCGACTGCTGCACCTTTGTGGATGCAGAAATCCTGGATAGAGTTATGAACAACAACTCCATTCGGCTGCGAGCAGTTCAAAATGTTCGTGGTGGTTACATTGAGCATATCAAGACTTTTCTATGGGAATAAAAACTCCAAACTGCCTAAAATATCATACTGAAATGCTAAGTTTGTAAACATTAATGGGTCAATACATCATAGTACTGAAATGGTCAGAAATTGACTGAATCACCCTGTATTTTTCTCCACTGATCTTCTTTTCTTTGCTCTATCGCTACATGCTTGTGAGAGACAATAGGAGAATAATCTGTGACACTATTAACTGCTATACAGCTCAAAACATCAGCATTTGCATTATGTCTGCCTGCTTTGTGAACTATATCAAACTGATATTGTTGAAGGGCTAGCCCCCATCTTGCTAGCCTGGAGGATGAATCAATGGCTGATGATCGCTGTAAACTGTGAAATGCCTTGAGTATAGATATACACGAAAATGTTTAACTGCCCAGACAATGGCTAAGGCTTTGCGTTCAATTGTTGAGTATTTGACCTCATTCTTTTTCAGCAACCTGCTGGCAAAGGAAATGGGATGCTCCTTTCTCTCAAAGGCCTTTCACAGCACTGCCCCTATTGCTGTGCCGCTAGCATCCGTAGAAAGGATAAATTCTAGTTCAAAATCAAGGCTCTTTAACAAGGATGCCGAAAAAAGCATATTTTTTAAAGCCTGGAACGCCCTTTCTGTGTCGTTGCTCCATTCAAATTTCGCGTCCTTACAAGTTAGATCAGATAGAGCCTTTCAAATCTTTCCAAATGATTTGATATGCCATATTTAGTAGCCTACAACCCCGAGGAATGCCCGAACCTCCTTTACATTAGAGGGTCTGGGGAAATCCTTTACAGCCTTGATTTTTCCTGGATCAGGTAAGATGCCAACCTTGGATAAATATGTCCTAAAAATTTAACTGTTTTTTCAGAAACTGGCATTTTTGGGGTCTGAATTTTAAATGGACCTCCCTCAATCTGTTAAACAAAAATTCCAGATGATTCAAATGTTCATTAAATGTCTTACTAAAGACAAGACAGGTGTACCCTGATTTATGACGATTTGATGTTACAATGGTAGATGGCAGCACCACTCAATTTTCAACTGAAGGTGATGCAGAAACTAAAACTAAAACAAAAAAAATTTAAAAACACCTTTGTGGAACAATGACCTCAAAGCATGCTTCCTATTCTCCACTATCCAGTGAGAGCAAGCCAAAAAGACAAAGAAAACCGATTTCACTGGAAACAAAGCTGGACATAATTAAGCGGCAACATGCAGGACATAGTGTGCAGTCCATCGCTGACTCCTTGGGACTATCGCATTCGACCTTGTCCACTATCCTCGGCAAGAAGACTGATATTTTGGAAGCTGGAGCACACGCTGGTTCCTTTTCGGCTAAGACAATCACGAAGGCCCGTGACCCCATCATGGAGGAAATGGAGAAACTACTCATGGGTGCAGAACCAGAATCAGCATTATATGCCCTTGTCCACTGATATCATTTCACAAAAGGCACTTCTCGTTTTCGCTGATCTGAAGAAAGAGAAGCCAGGAGATGCTCCTGGAGTCCCATTTTCTGCCAGATGGTTTGCACATTTCAAAAGTCGAGCAGGACTTCACAGTTTGAAGATGACGGGAGAAGCTGCGAGTGCTGACGTGGAAGCTGCCTCTGCTTTTCCTGACATCCTCAAGCAACACATCAATGAAGGAGGCTACAGTGCAAAGCAGGTTATGAACTTTGATGAGACAGGGTTGTTCTGGAAGCGAATGTCATCCAAGACCCTTATTGCAAGGGAGGAGAAAGTGGCTCCTGGACACAAGGCTGTGAAGGATCGTATTACCGTTATTTTGGGAGGCAATACTGAGGGGGGACTGAAGTTTAAGCCGATGGTGATTCACACGTCGGAGAACCCCAGAGCATTGAAAGGTCATTCAAAAGTCCAACCAAAAGGCTTGGATGACTGCTGACATGTACGAGACATACGTTGCTCATTCCTTATCACCGATGCTCGCCCGTTATGCTGAGGCAAACAATTTACCTAACAAATTTTTGCTTTTGGTTGACAGTGTCCCAGGCCATCCAGAAACCATGGCATCTTTTGCTCCTAACATCGAGGTCATGTTCTTTCCAAAAAATACCACATCCCTTCTCCAGCCTATGGATCAGGGTGTCATTGCTACTTTCAAGGCCTGTTATATGTGGCATACAATGGCTCAACTGCTGCGTGCCATTGACGGGCGTGAGTGGGAGGCCATCAAGAATGCCATTGACAACGTGGCAACGCTTGGGGTGAAGTCAATAGCTCAGCATTGAATGGTGCATGGAAGAAATTATGGCCCGAATGCATTAAGAGTGGATGCAAATCACCGAAGGTCAAGGACATCGTCAGTCAGTCTCATGTGGCTGGTTTTGACGACGTTGATGAGGAAGACGTAGAAAAACTACTGGAGAATCAATGTGATGATCTCAGCACAGATGAATTGCGTCAGCTACATCAACACGTCGACAAGGAGTCGGAAGAGGAGGAGGAGGAAGCTGAGGTTACGCCTGCCAAGACTTTAACGGTCAAGAGCCTTCGGGAAATTTTTAAACGGTGCCAGAGTGCCATGGATTGCATTCAGGATTTGGGCCCCAATGAATTGCGCAGTGCCACAATCGTGCAAGAAATGGGAAAACCTTTGGCACAGTACCACCATCTTTATGATGAAATGAAAAATGCCCTTACACAGCCAAAACTGATGTCATTCTTCACACCGAAGATACAAGACACAGAAGAACCAACTCCTTCCACAAGTGACACATAGGAAGTCGTATGTACATTCTGTGTGTTCATGTACATTCATCATATTATCATCATTACATGTATTTTACTGTAGTTATTAATTGTGGTGGATGAGAAATAAAAATAATTTCTGGTTATTCAGTAGGTTATGTGTGGTTGCCTTCTCTCTCTCTCTCTCTCTCTCTCTCTCTCTCTCTCTCTCTCTCACACACACCATTTTTGAATGGCTAGGAACGCATCCATATGGACACCATGTTAAATTCGCTTCGACTTAGACGGACTTTGGGAACAGAACCCCGCCGTAAATCGTGGTATGCCTATATAGTCATCCATATAGACTAGACAGAAGTCCCCTTTTACTCCCTGAATCACAAAATCTGCCATCCTTTGCCAAACCAAGGGAGAGTTTTTCAGTCCCATAGGCAACCTTTTATAACAATAGTGCCCATTAACTATACTAAATGCAGGCTTTTCCTTATCTTTTATTTCTAGTTGGTGGACTGAGCCATATCTTATATATAAAATGCTAAATCCTCCTGCTCCGTGCCCGTTTCCATAGTGACGAGCAACAATACAACGTTAATTGTTTTCAAGAAATGAAGAAATACTGATTGTTGAAATCCAAAAATCGCAGCCGACGAAAATGAATATTAAAGAAATTTTATCTTTTTCGTAGGCTACGGTTCAAAAATATATTGTCAAAGCTTTAATGATATACAAGGTGATTATAATTAAAGTCCCTTTGTAAAAATGCTATAAAAAAACAACCATGAGTCCGAATGACTTCAAATTTGGACTGAGCATTCTTGAAGAAGGGGCATTTGATATGGATAAGAAAAAAAATAGTTCCAAAATTTATCACTAGATGGCGCTGTAAGCGGCATATTATGCCTAGGGACGACCTTGCCGTGGTGGATGGGCTTTGCACTAACAGTGCCACAACTGTTAAATGACTTGAAAGTCATGTTTTCCATCATCAAACCCGAAGCAATCATGTTCATTGACCGGTACAGTTGATTTTTTGCTAATACTGTACTGTATAATAAAAAAAAAATCATGTTTAACTTGTTTTAGTGTCAATTGCATTCCTTGACCAACTTTAATGTAAAAACATCATGCCATAAACAACTCATGCCAAAGCCGTCGTATTTCAATTCAAAATGTCACTTCTAGCTGAATCCGCTTCCGTTATGCCGCTTACAGCGCCATCTAGTGATAAATTTTGGAACTATTTTTTTTTTTATCCCATATCAAATGCCCCTTCTTCAAAAATGCTCAGTCCAAATTTGAAGTCATTCGGACTCATGGTTGTTTTTTTATAGCATTTTTACAAAGGGACTTTAATTATAATCACCTTGTACATCTATTGACATTTAAAAAAGCATACTAAAATAAATAAATAAATAAAATTAAAAACTAAATAAGTAATTTAGCTATTCTAAATTACGAAATTCATTACATGTATACGATTCTTATTTTTTAATTTTAATAAAAAATAATAACATTCAAATTAAATTACGAAACTGATTAACAATTCAAGTCACCACTAGGTAACATTAGTTTTTTACATTTTATGATATTCGTTATACGTGCCAGTAATAATTTTTCAGTTGAATAAATTAATAAAAAGAAAAAGTCATAAAATACAAAAAAAAAATCTAATCTAGATAGTTTCTATTTTCCAAGTCGGTGGTCACATAAGAGACCAAGAAGTCAGCCTAAAACTAGGTGGCTAGATTACATAGAGCATCTTGGTTTGAGTTGCTTGGATATTACCATTGAGTATTACAGAAAATCTCGAGCTCTGGGGGGGGGGGCCCCCCTCCCCCGCGACCTTAACGGATAAGCAGGTTTGTAAACTGAAAGTAAGAAAACATTTTCAGCTTCACTCTCTTACTGACAGCGGCTTATTTACTATTGGCAGTCCTGTCAATTATCACAATCCTATCACATACGAAATTTTATTATTAAAATCAAATATACAGAGTCACCTGTTGTGGCACCGTCGTATGATGGGCTTTATTACTAGTCAACTACAGAAAAATATTGCACACTTCCTATCTGAGCCAGGCTCTCTAATGCTAAAGGAAAAGGATATGGGTCAGTTTTTTGTGATGTGATTTAGTTTCCTAAAATCAACGACAAATCTATAGCTGCCATCCTTCTTTTTCCCCAGTAAAGCTGGTGCCGACCATGGCGACGTAGATGATTCATTTATGCCACTCTGTAACATATTATTTATTAGTTCATCCGTAATTCCTCGCTCGGCATAAGGCAGTCGGTATGGCGGCTGACAAATGGGGGGGAGGTGATCTCCAGTATGTATCTCATGCTGCGCCAGAGTATAGCGACCCACATCAAACTTGTTTTTTGTAAATACCTCCTCATTTTTACATAATATTTGACTCAGATGTTGTTTCTCTGTTTCAGGTAGATGCAACAATTCGAATAATCTTAGGAATTCCTGCCTGTTTAATTCTTGCGCTATGCCTTCATCTTCATAAATAAGTTCGGTGAAATTATTTATCCTTTCTCCCTGATCCCTTTCTATTTCGAAAATTCTTCCTCCAACCTTCCCTTTATTAATTTTCAATGGTTCTCCTGAAAAATTTAATATCCTAATTGGTACAGTTTTCCTTTTCGATATAGTCACCAATAAGTTGGCTCCTATTAAACCGGGAGTTCTCAAATCTAAAGCTTCCACTGTACCTAGTTGTCCTCTTTTGCATTTTCCCGAAACTTTGCCTTCACAACATTTCTGAGTAGAGAGGAACAGTGTGTGTCTTTGTTATACTAACAGGAACATCTCCCATGTATTCAACTATCGAAGGTACTTGACGTAAAGCACCCTGTGAAGAATCGTTTACTTTGAAAGGAATCCTATTTTCCCCATCATACATATATTTACCTCGGAAGTCTATTATGAATCCATGCTGCCCTAGCATATCCCTTCCCAAAATGGCGTCGTAGGTTTAACCTGGTTGCTTATCCCATGCATAGCATTCTATTTCATAATCGCGCTTCCCAAAATTTAATTGCAGTTTAAATTTTCCTGATGTTGAAAAGGCATGGCCTGTAACACCCAGTAAATTCAGATCTGGTTTATTAATCTCTGTAAGCGGGAATTGCCTCTCCCTTAATTTTCTATCACCTCTTTCCCAATTAGACTTACAATTGAACCTGTGTCAACCAAGAAATTAATTCTGATATCATTTGCATATCCCGTCACTAAGAAATTCCTTCCACCTGTTAGATTCCCGTTGGAAGGAATTCCTTCATTACGTTGCTGAAATTGATTGATCTCTTTACTCTGCCAACTAATTCCCTTCTATGAAAGTTCCAATTGTTATCTAAGTGGTTTTTTTCAATGGGGAACCTGAAATGTTCTGAGATAGACTCTGACCCTCTCTGCCTAAGATTGAGAAGGGCCATTTACTCCGTTTTTTTGCTCTGTGTCTGGAAACCTCCCCTCTATCAGTCCCCTTTCTATGCCAATTCATTCAAGCTCTGTTCTCAGAAGCATAATTTCCACAGGATCTAATGGTGTGACCAACCTGCCTACATCGAAAACACTCCTTTGTATCAACCCTACCCATTCGGCATTCCCTTTGGACATGCCTGTACTTTCTGCAATTAAGGCATACTATTGTGACAAGTCACATTGCTTGGAGGGGGGGGGGGGGGGTTTACATGGGCCCAACGGGAAATAAATAGTTTCAATATTTTAGCTAGCAATTTTTAAGTTGTAACACTGTTTTTTAATTACCAGCCTAATATAATTCTTTCTTGTAACTTTACAATTACTATTTCTTATTCTTTGTTTTATTTCTAAACAAAGAATAAGAAATAGTAATTGTAAAGTTACAAGAAATAAAAGGTATTATTTTTAAATAAAATAAATATTCATTTTTCGTTAACAGAGCAAAGTAATAGAGAGTGAGATTATCGCTGTTTAATATTATTGTTGGGGAGAAATTCTTGGAAGATGAGGTTCTCGTCATCTTTTAATTGTTGTGATAACATGTTGTTTTGTTATTGTAAAGAATAAAAGTTTTTTTTTTTTTACCGAAAAATTCGTAAAGGAAGGACGTTTTTTTTTTTTTTTTTTTCGTTGTTTGAGAGATAGAGCGATAATGGCGTCAGACTGTTCTAAGTCGATATTTTTTTTATCATTGATGTCCGTAAGTATAACTTACATGACCAATATTAAGCTAATGTATATGCTATAAAAGATGGATTATTTTGTTTCTTTTCAACAAAAGGAGAGCGTGTGTGAACGAGCGTTTTCAGATGCGGCGTTGCTAACTTCGAGCGGAGCGTTCGATGGGAGTTATCGTTTGGCCGTCCCGATGGGAAAGTTTTATCAATGCGCAGGTATCGCTGCTGGAGCAGTATTCAAATTTCTCCGCTTGCCATAATTGAAGACGTAGATTGGTGAGTGAATTAATTTGTTGTTTTACTTTGTCCGTGGAACGATGCGAGGAGCTACTAGTACAATTGATGTGTGATATATGACGGTTATGTCAAACGTGGCATGTCGCGCTTGTCGTTGATAGACAGATCGTCGCAGAATATATATGAAGAACTATTTGTTCTCGTTTAATTCGCACAGTTTGTGTGATACAGTTAATGAACATTGAGTTTAGTGCGAGTGGTGTAATATGTATAGCATAATGATCTGCTTGTTATCTTTAACGATATGGAATATGTTTAGGGAGCGCTTTCAAGCAGTGAGTTATCGATTTCAAGGATCAATAATCGTGAAGCAGTGAAAGTTTTGCCGTGGATCCCTCGATTCT
Organism: Rhysida immarginata; assembly: GCA_023313115.1. NCBI lineage: Eukaryota > Metazoa > Arthropoda > Chilopoda > Scolopendromorpha > Scolopendridae > Rhysida > Rhysida immarginata. The sequence continues at coordinate 507,555 of JAHWFO010008970.1, read as the reverse complement.
AAAGAGGAGGTGGATCACTGCGTGTAGTAGTGTGTATACTTGCCAGTTGGTAGCGAACTGCACAGGAATCACCGGCGGGGTTTCTGTGATTCTCCTCGTGCCTCTCATTGAGTGTAAATTTTAAAAGAATCACGTGACGCTCTCCGGCGTCATGCTTTTGCAGTTAAAGGGTGGTGATTGTCCGTGGCAGACCCAACTTAGCAATACTCACGCTGCGTCCTCATGCTTGGGATTATTGTAATAAATCTGTTGCTCCTGCTAAAAGTCATTAGTTAAATATATTGAAGAAGAGTATTTAAGTTATGCGTCTTTTGTAAGGAACTGCATGTGTTCCACGCGCCTGGTGGCGATTTGCAGAGCGGTAGCGTGTTAGACTAAGGGGCCCCTTTAGGCTGGATTTGTAACATGATTGGTCAAGAATATTTTAATTCACCTTAAATACAATTATGATTAATACTTTAAATATTGTATTGGGCTGGTAATGTAATAAAATTGACATTCTGTTTTTAATATTGCTTGATTAATTGTGTAGTTAGACTCATAACCTCTCATTCTTCACATATCAGTTCCGAATCCGTTGACGATCGCCTTCCGACACATTGGCTATGGTCATGTGTGCTCATGCATATATAATTAAGGGGGGGGGTTCGTCACACTATGGCTCTCCATGCTTCACGTACTTCTTCCCCTTTATCTGTTCTCTTTACGTGTCCTCGGTGCTTGTTCCTTTCATCCTCCCAGCCTAGCTCAGGCATCCTCCTTTGCAATAACTTCGTCTCCTCATCAGTACATTTCTTATCTAACATGCCATTCTTAGTTTCTCTCATTTCTAACCTCAGCAGCGCTATTTCATCTCTTAACATTTGTATTGTTGATGCATCAACCCCGCTGTCTTTCCTTATCTCCTCACCTTCCCCTGCAACTGTGTTCACATCAAGATTCCTTTTACGAATTCGACTTTCATTTTGTTCCTCTTCTTCCGCGAAAAGGAAGGCATCCTTTAAGGTAGTTGAGTTTCTAAGCAACATATACCTTTGGACAGTCATACTTAACCCTGACAGAAACTGTTCTTTCATTTCATCTTCCAAAAGTTGTTTAGCAAATCTATGTATTAATTCAGCCTCTGCATCATTCCCTTGAACCACTATCGCAGTTTTCCTTTTCAGACTCTGCAGACGAGTAGGGTATTGTTATACCGATTCTCCCCTTTCTTGCTTACAGAGTTGAAATCCGCGCTCATTTTCCCCTTTAACCTCCTTCGAAAACCGTTCAATAAATTTCCTTTTTAAAGTCCTGACAATCTGTTACATTACAAGCGCTTTCATCTTCTCTCATGAAAAACTGCGTATTTCGCCTCGTTCTTATTTTCGCTACGCCAAGTTTAAATTCATCACTCCATTGCCCGCATTCCGATACCTCATCAAGAAGTTTAAAAAATTCAACGATATTCTCCGAGCCATCATAGTGAGGAATCTCACTTGCTAATGAGACCATCTGTGCCATACTTATTCTCCTCCACAAGTAAAAAATTTACTGAAATCTTTTATCCCTCTCACTGGTCTTTAAACTAATTCTCTAACAACTGTGCCAATTTTGATTCATTTAAAGTCTCTATGTGTTATTGCTTCTTTGTTAATATAATGCTATTTACGTTAAACTCGTATACTCTGTCGACTGCGTCCATTTGTACCGCCCGCGTTCGAGCTACACCACAGCGTAGATGTTTCCGTTTATGTCCAGGTCTGGCCAAGAGTGGGTGTGGACAAAGAAAAAGAATGGCACACATTAAAAGAAAGGACTAAGTTTAATGACTGCAAGACAGTAGCAATACAAAATAATATAAAAGAATAGCTGAAATGGTCAAAAACCACTATGTAGGAGCAATGTTCGTTGACTACTCCAAGGCTTTTGATAATATTTCAACCCCTCTTCTTTTATATAATCTTGCAGTAATTTACAACATTCATGCCCCCCCCCCCCTACACTGACTTACAAGCTTGCTTACTGACAGAAATTATTATTCAACTCATGCAAATCAAGTATCTGAGACATTAACTAGAAATCAAGGAGTTCCGCAGGGATCCATTCTGTCAGCACTCCTGTTTAATGTTTACATAAACGATCTTTCGTTGGTCTTAACCCCAGTTATGTCTATCTTTTATGTAGATGATGCAACCTTACTGTTGTGTCCAATTCCAACATTGATCAGCTGATGCTATATTTGAATTTTACTCTACTGACGTTGAAACAATGGAACGATGCTAATTTCCTAACAGTCAACATTGAGAGGACTAATTTCATGTTATTTTTTCAATGTAACAAACTGAACATCCCAGAAAACCCCTTAATTTTATATGACAATCACCCAGTCGTCTGTTATGGAGGTTAAGTATTGAAGTTTATTTATATCACATGACCTCACATGGGACTTACACATCGATTCCCTTATAGGTTATCTTAAGAAGCAAGGCATGCTCTCACGGCTTCAGTTTCTTCCTAATAACATTCTTTTACTCCTTTACTTCTCTTGGATCCATTCATTACTTTGTTACTGAGTGATCTTCTGGGGCTCAACGTCTAAATTCAACCTACAACGCATATTAAGACTTCAAAAGTGGTTCTTGCAAACACTTGTGGAAGCCCCAAAGTCACTCGCTGTAACACACTTATTTCAAAAATTTTAGATTCTCACTATTTATCAAGTATATCAACTTCAATTAGGTACATTTATTTACAAAACAATAAATTCTAACCTAATTCTAACAACTCCATTGATAATTAATTTTAACCAGGATAACCATAATTACTCCTCCAGAAAAGCTCGTGATATACGCTTGCCATTACTAAAACGGGAGTACCTCCATCGATGTGTGTCTTATAGCGGCTTGAAAGTTTGGTCTACCCTACCCGAACAACTAAGATCTATAACTTCCTATAAACTGTTCAGGAGATTCTATAAATATTTTCTACTCAATGAAAATCACTAAATGTTCATCAATTCTCTATTCAATTCTATTATTCATACAATTTAATTAGATTTCATCCCTATAACTAATCCTATCTTAATTAGGCACTTTAGCTTCTATTATATAAGTAACTTATATTATTTAACCACTACACCACGACTTATCTGAGTTTTGACTTACACTGCTTTGCAATGAAATTGCCCCACCCACAAGGAGTTATCCGAATGAGCCAAAAGTAGGTATACAGCAAAAGATACATCTGAATACCTTTATTACGTTATGGAGCCAAGGCGTGCACTCCCTTATACAGGGTGTCCCAACGGAAAGCGGCATCAGTAGGTTGTGGCACCACCTATAGCGGTGATGCATTGTTCCAGCCGCAGGTGTAGGTGATCATACAGGTGGCGAATGTCATCTTGGGGTACGTCTGCCCAGGCCTGGTGAACCTGCTGTGTCAGTTCATGAAGATTGCGGGGTAATCGTAAACGACATCCCACCATGTCCCACACATGCTCAATTGACAATAGGTCTGGGGACCCTGAGAGCCATGGCAGGCAGTTGACATCATGCAGACATGCCATGCTCATGTTTGCAGTGTGCAGTCTGGAGTTATCCTGCTGAAAGATTGCGCCGGGTATGGTGTGCTGAAAGGGCAGTAATACGGGCTGCAGAATCTCTGTGACGTACCGTGCTCCTGTCAGGATGCCTTGGATGGTGACTAAAGGCATTCTGATATCGTAGCCAATGGCACCCCAGACCATGATCCCTGGTGTTGGTCCATGGTGGCGATACCGGATGCATTCTTCATTGGCACGTTCCACACCCGTCCGTGTCTGTCACTAGTGTCCAAACAAAAGCGGGATTCATCGCTGAAGACCATCAGGTGCCATTCCATTCGCCAGCCCACTCGGTCACGACACCATTGCAGTCGTATCGCGTGGTGCTCAGGTGTCAAAGGAAGACACAACAATGGATGCCTGGCAGACATTGTCGCGGCGTGTAACCGGTGTGCTGTTGTCGCTATTGAAATTGGAGCAGTACCTGGAATAGTGATGTTGTCACGCAGTTGCCGCAGGGTGATGGTTCTGTCTGTTAGCGCTGTTCGCAGTATCCACCTATCGGTATGAGCTGACGTGCTTCTCCAGGCCCCAGAGCCTGATCTTCTGGCATGTGTGCCTTCCTCTCACCATTGCCTCCAACATCGGCCTACCGTCCGTGCGTCCCGCACACATGGACAGCAATCTGTCTGGTTGACCATCCAGCCTTGGAGAGGCCAATAATCCAACCTCATTCAAAGTCCGTTAATTGCGTGAACAGTTGTCGTTGTCGTCGTTGCGGAATTGAGATCGTTGTGCGGATTACAGTACTGTACGTTCACGAGGCAGTTGTTTCCTCCCTACCGCATGGAATGTCTCGCACAGGTGTCAACTGATGAGCCTATACAGGCACCCTGATACCCTGTATCAACCCAAATGGTCATGTCCCGTGAGCATGCATCTAATCGTTTACTAGTCGGAGGTAGACGCCCCCCCCCCCCACTAAATATGGATAAGGTCGGAGAACTCCTTGTTGGTGGGGCATTTTCATTGCAAAGCAGTGTTTAAGCAAAACTACAACATGCTTTGTAAATTTTTAATTCAAACATAACTGTTCTAGATTATAATTAATTTTAAGTAGAATAAGAAGAAAAATAGAATTGAAAAAGAATAATTCTTAACATTTATGAGTATAACGTACTTTCTGTCCATCTTTTGCCATTTCAACTCATTGTTATTTTTATAAACTTAAATTTTCTGTGTTACTTACTAACACAAACTTACTTACCTTATTATATTTTATATACCATAGTAATGTATTTTTATGTTTTAATATTTATTATTTATTTATCATTGTATTGGCAGTCGTCAGCCCTCTAGCAGCCAATGACTCAAGCTTCCAATATGGCCGCCGAAGGGGGTAGGTTGAACAGCAGCCGATACCTCACAGCATGGCAGCTAGTGATGCAGCTACTTTAATAAGCACGATCCACTCTATAACCATCGCTGATATTTTAAATTATCTTGGATTGAATGCCAGTAATGAAAGAAAAAGGTGCTTGGTAGAGGGGGAAGCAGTTTTAAAAGCACAGCATGTAATAATTTTTAATGGGAGAAACAGTATCGCATCTTCGCCTTCAATACACATAATAGCCCTTGTGCTAAGGAGTAGCAGTGTTAGTTCCACTTTACAGGAGATAAACCTAATTATCAACCGTTACCAAGATACTGACCATATAAAGATACTAATCAAAACATAGCTCGCGCAACGAACGAAGGGGTCAATCAGATTCGTTCTCTTATCGACTGCACATATCTAGCGATTAACGAACGATTTGGCAGACGAATCTTGCGATGAATGTTTTATAACTATCACAGCCAAAGATGGGAGCGACAAGCAATCAGATTCAAGCACAGGTTGGTCGCTTAGGTTTTTCTGGCTTCAGTGAAAGGGGGGGGGGTCGTCAAGACTAACCAGTTGATTCCAGATATATTTCTCTTACCGTGTGATTTTGTGTTCTTTAAAAAGAACGCTTTTGATAAAAAACCATCAGACTGAGATTGTGACTGGCTGAATGCATCGATCACTATCTTCATCCAAGATTCATCTGCCAAATCGTTCGTTAATCGCTAGATATGTGCATTCAATAAGAGAACGAATCTGATTGACCCCTTCTTTCTTTGCGCGAGCTATAATGTTTTGATTAGTACCTTTATATGATCAGTATCCTGGCAAGGGTTGATAATTAGGTTTATCTCATGTGGGGTGCAACTAATACTGCTACTCCTTAGCACAGGGGCTATTATGTGTATTGAAGGTGAAGATGCGATACTATTTCTCCCACAAAATATTACATGCTGAGCATTTAAAACTCCTTCCCCCTCTACCAAACACCTTTTTCTTTCATTACTGGCATTCAATCCAAGATAATTTAAAATATCAGCGATGGTTATAGAGTGGATCGTGCTTATTAAAGTAGCTGCATCACTAGCTGCCATGCTGTGAGGTATCGATTGCTGTTCACCTACCCCCTTTGGCGGCCATATTAGAAGCTTGAGTCATTGCCGCTAGAGGGCTGACGACTGCCAATACTCAATTATGTGTCCTCTAGGGCCTAACTTGTCGGTATACTATCATACACGCCCTGGAAGGGCATCAATGTATCAAAGTAGTTAATATATGACCAGATAGAACTCATCATCTTCAAAATCGATGAGCTGTCAATACCTTCAGCTGTCAATAAAATCAATAAAACCAATCACCGTGACTATTAATGTCCAATCAGCATAAATATTAATGAAGTATAGTGATTTTTAATGAGATTTCATGCATATTTATCGAGTTTGTTATCAAAATCATAAATATCAATGAGATATTGGTAAATATTAATGAAAAATTATGAATTATCGATGATTATAATCATCCAACCCTTTATCTTCAAAATCGATAATGATTAGATGTCTGTAGTTTCGTATATCTGTTTTGTAGTTTCATATTTTGCCACCAGATTTATTTTTCCCATTGATAAATATTTATGAAAAATAAGTTTCTAGTTTCGTATCCAGTCACTCCCCATCATCTTCAAAATCGATATGAATAGTTGTATTTAGTTTCGTACTCAATTATACCCATCATCTTCAAAATCAATGAACTGTTAATACATCCCATCATCTTCAAAATCGATATAATCAGATGTTTTTATTTAATGACGAGTATTAATGATGATCCTTTTAATTACATGCAATTTTGCTTGAATAGTTAATTTGCAACTTTTTTTTTCATAATAATGATTAGCTGACGTTTTAGTTACATTTTCTGCCGCTAGATGGCACTCCAACCTTTTTTTGATGTCGTTTTCAGTTTCATTTCGTATCACACGTTTTAGTTACATTTTCTGCCACTAGATGGCACTCCACCCTTTTTTTGATGTCATTTTCAGTTTCATTTTGTATTACACGTTTTAGTTACATATTTTGTCACTAGATGGCGCTCCGACCCCCCTTTTTTTTTCTCAAAGATAAATATTTATGAAAAATACGACTTTTTCGATGAATATTACCAATCATTCGATACAATTACATGTTTAATGAGATCAATTAATTATGTATTAATTACTTGTAATTACGCATGAATATTTAATTAGCAACTCTTTTGTATCAAACCAAGTATTAGATGATGTTTCTGATTACGTTTTCTGTCATTGGTTTGCCGGTCCAGCCGTTTTTTTTTTTTTTTTTGTTTTTTTTACCCCAGTGAATTTTTTCAGAATTTAAATGAATTTTTACCATCGTAATAATTAATTAATAACCAGTTGTAAAAGTGTCATTATTTAAAAAAATCTTTATTCCGACTTTGTATTTTTTTTTTTTCTAATGATGATAAAAGATTATAAAAGCGTGGTGCATTATTCTTTATTGATCAAATTCGACTTATGTTACGAGATGATCAATGCAACAACGGTCTCGTTTTGGGTACCAAGACATTTAAGGTTTATCCGGGAATATATGCAAAGATTAAGCACTTACCTCTATTGGCCGCATGATTTCATCGATGTCCGTCATTTATCTCGTTCTGGATTTATTTACACTGGTTATAGTGATATTACAGTTTGTCAGTTCTGTCACTAAATCTTATATGATTGGGACAATGGAGACGTCGTCGACCAAGAGCATTTGCGATGGTCTCCAAACTGTTTATACATAAATTATTTTGCTTTACGATTTATAAACAGAGATACGCATTTAGATGAACGTTTTCGTACAGTAGACGACTTTAATCTATTTTATTCCGTGTACGATGCTTGGAAAGAAGGTTTCAGACAATTATGTGCAGAATAATTTAGTTATGAAGAACAGAATACACACAAAGATGAAAAGAAAAAAGAACTGAGGTGAAAATGAAAAAAAAATAATACAAACCCCCCAAAGAATCATTTTTATTTTTTTTTTTACACGGATTCATCTTTTTTTGTTCATCCCAAAAGAGAATAAAATTTATTTGAAAATAAGAATATGAAGTAATGTGGGTTTTTTTTCTTCCAAAACTTAATACAATTAATGTGTTTTTTATATCATTGATACTAAAAAATTTGTAATTGTTCTTTGATGATACACGGCAATTACTCTGCTAGAAATTATTAAAAAATATATATATACTTTTTAACACGATAATTCATTTGTTTTTGAAATAACACAAAAAAGAAAATAATCGATGGTAGTAAATAAATAAATAAAATAAAACGTAATTACAGGAACGCATCTTCTCATATTTTCTTGATTAGTTGACATGATGAGCTAAGACAGAGAGAGAGAGAGAGAAGGAAGAAAATAGGTGGCCTTTCACTTTTAGTAAATTATCGTTTTTTTTAATAAGATGGAATTCTTTTAGAATACTCACATGGTATAAAAGATACTCTCGTATTATTTTTCTTGATAATATTCATCTGATTGATAAAACTCAAAATAAGCTGTTATTTCAGCTTATGCCACTGTCCGGGTCATTGAGGGAAATGAGAGAGCTCTATTGAGAAGAGGGGGGCTGAGCGAGGCTATTAAGGAGAAAGTCTTTCTTGTTAGCCTCAGGGACCCAGGGGTTGATGCCTTCTCAAGGCGAATGGGTCTTAATTAGGTTACAAAGAATGAGGACATAAGGGGATGGACTATAAAAAATTAAACAAGAATAAATAATCACTCTGGGGGGGTTTTGTTGTTAATGTAGATACGCCATTGGGTATCTTAAATAATTTTTTTTTTAACTTTTATGTATATATATACTTGTAAGAAATAACGTTTTTTCAGTCTGCAGCTTTTGATCAAAGAAAAGAAATCATCATCACAGTTTTTCTGGTAAGTTTTTTTTTTTTTATTTTTTATTTTTATTATTTAACTTTTTTTATATAATTTTAAAAAAAAATAGTTTTCGAGAATTTTATGAGAGAAAGACAGAAAAAAAAGGAAGATTGCATATTTTTCTTTTCTCTTCCTTTTTTACATCTTTTTTAGATCTATTCACACGAGAAATAAAAATATGACTTCGCAAGCATATTTTTCACGAGAACCTCTGCCATTAATGCCCGAGAACTCATTATCATTAGGGGACGAAGTTTTTTTGGTTGTCAATCGATTTAACCAACATACCTTAATTCACGTACGACAATACGTGCTCTCGGCACGTAAATATGTACCAACGCAGTCCGGCATTGCTTTGTCAGTGAACGAATGGAAAGCATTTTCAGCTCGACTAGAATCCATTTTACAACAATTTGAGACGGAAACGAATCCGTGCTATTTGTACGAAAGTAGCAAACTCATTGTCTTTTCGGTGGAAGAAAATGGGACCATGATGATTAAGCTGGAGAAATCCGACGGAACAAAGAGCATTTTATTGGATGACTCTCAATTTCGCGTCATTTTGGACTCTATTCAATTTGTTAGTGACAAAATAGAAGAACTGAATAACAATTAAAAAGGTTACACAAATTTGTTCATAAGTGATTTTTAATTACGTGTCTGTAAAGTTCCTCAAGTCTTAAAAAAAAAAAACTTTTAAGAGGATAATTTTTAAATAATGAAATTTTTACCTTTTTATTATTTTTTGTCATAATATTTTTGTGGGAAAAATATATTTTCATGTATATTCTGAAAATGATAATATAAACATTTAAAAAAAAAAAGCACTTTTTATTCTCTATTTTTTCATAATCGACACACACTCGTTATATATGAAAGTTTTGAGCGCACAGATTCAGTTGGTTTAAACTAGTACAACGAACATGGACGCAAGATTTACATTTCCATCTAATTTTTTAATCTGCGGAGCTACAAACTCCGGCAAGACATCATTTACTGAGAAGTTCATAATGCGATCGATGGAACTGTGTAATCCTGCACCGAAACAGTGCGTCTTTATTTACTCTGAAGATCAACCAGCTTATGATCGTCTCCGACGTGATTCTCCAATTCCTATCACGTTTATCAGAAATTTCAATCTCGAAATTTATGACACTCTCCAACCTTTGACATTGGTAATTCTAGATGACGTAGTTCACAATATAAATTCTAAAGATTTAATGAATATTGTGATCAAAGATGGTCATCATAAAAATTTAATGCAAGTTTTATTGTGTCATAATCTGTTTGAAAAAAATTTGCGCAGTCAGTTTGAACTGTCAAATCTTAGTTATAATGAGTGCGTGTCGTGATGTTAATCATCTGAAGATTTTGGATAATCAAATCGGGGTGGGTGCTCAATATTTATTAAATATATATAAAGATTGCACTCGTAAACCTTTCTCACATTTGCTCCTGGATCTAAGACCTAACGCAGACGAACGCTTAAAGTTCAGAAGCAATATTTTTGACACACATTCGCACGTTTATTTGAAAAGAGACTGAAAAGGAGGAAAGAAAGGAAAAAAAAAAAAAATTGTCAAAAAAAGTGAAAGCTTATTTTCCCATTTTACAACTGTTGGCTGGTAAAAGTATAAAAAACCACGTTAAAAAATCACTCCTCTTATGCCCCGATATTTTAAATGTCCTTTCCGAATGTTGTCTCAATGTATTAAATGGACGAATTTCGTTAACGAGCGCGCAAATGCACAAACTGAAGCGGTATCGACACGTCGTGAAATGTTTGGCGTCGAAAAAGTTTTCTCACAAAAGAAAAACGAACATCATTAACCAAAAAGGTGGTGGATTTTTCACAGCTCTCCTTCCTCCGTTAATAGGCTTATTAGGCGGACTGTTCACGCGAAAATAATGTACAAAAAAATGGTCCTCGTACCTCAAACCCTTCATCATCCGCTCGAAAAGCCGTTGTCTGCATTAGACAATGAAATGAAAATTATTTTAGAGAGGAATGATCTGGACGATAGAACCAAAGCTAAACTCTATAATCTCACCTTGCAAAGGTATTTAAATTATTATCAAAAATTAAAAAACGAATTTTTTCAAGAAGCCAAATACCAGTTGGAAAACGATGATGTTGATCCATCTGTCACCGCCACCGTCTCTCATGCCGCCGCCCCCGTGCACGCGGAGCGTGCACCACCACCACCAGCTGACGACGCGATAGCGAAATTAAAAAAGAAGTCCTTCCGTCTTCATTCCTTTCGTCCAAGGTGACTTCTTTCGAGCGTGGTCCAAGCAAAGAATACTTCAATCTTTCAGTGCCTGCATCGTGGTTCGAGACCGTGTTACATCAATCGCCTTCATTCGTAAATCTCCTACCACGTCATTCTCATTTTCCTATTTCTGATGCTGATGTCGCATCTTCTCTTCCTCGACAAACGGAGGTCGAAGAAATATTAAACCGTGTCCCTCTAAAATATAAGTCGCCAGTTAATAAAGTCTTAAATTCCACTCGATTAGCATGGGATAAAGATCGACGTTTGATTTATGACGGTCGACCCGTGCCAGGTTCGAAAATAGATAGACTGCTCATGGGCGTGGTTAGCGAAGACCCTGAAAAGACAATTTACGAGAGCGAACCGGGATGGACGGAAATTAACGCGTTAATTGATCCTGACGAAGTCGAGAAAAGAAGTGCACGAAGAAAATCCAATCTGCCTTATTGATTCAAGTGGGATGTCTTCAAGAAGAAATAATATTTTAGAACAAATTTATTTTTCCGGTCTCGATCTCGTCGGAAGAATTAACGTTGACCCCTGCTTACAAAATAAACTCCTTTTGAACAACGTATCATGCAAATTTAGATTGATTCCTCATAAACCCGAATTTGCAATCGAAATAAAAGGATTGGAAGGTGGAGGAGCGATTCCACTTCGACCTGTAATCGTATTTGAAGATGTATTGTTATACGTTAAGAAAGTAAAGCCATCACCAACCATATTACTCGCTCATTCCCATGCCTTAGACACAGCAACTGCAAAGTATCCATACAGGAAGACCGACGTAAAAGTTCATACAGTAATTCAAGGGACAACTTCTGCTCATATCGATAACGTTTTCCAAGGGCAAATTCCTTCACGAATCGTAATCGGACTCTTAAAACACGATGCATTTAACGGATCATATAAAGACAATCCCATGCATTTCGACAACTATAATCTCTCTTCTTTATCCGTATCGATCGATGGAGAAATAATTGACGGAAAACCGTTGGAAATGGACTTCAAAAATAAAAATTATGCTTTAGCTTACTTGAATACTTTTGTCGGCTTAGGCATGCTGTATCATAACAGTGGAAACACGATCAGTTATAAACGCTGGGGATTTACAGGCGATACTCTCTTCTGCTACGATTTAACACCAGATGGATGCGGCGATGACGACTTCCACATATCGTTAATTAGACAAGGTGTCCTACGTATCGATATGCGCTTCGCTGAAAAGCTACCACAGAACATTAACGTAATGATTTACAGCGAAATGGATTCCTTATTTCAAATCGATAAAGAACGAAATGTGATTTGCGAAAATTAAAAAAAAAATGGATGCTCAACAAATATATGCATTATTGAAACCACGTTGCAAACAATTTGCAGGAGTGTATCCACTGAATCACATAACTCGTGCACCTCAACAAAAAGATGAGTTTTTGGTGGTTAATTTAGACGAGTGTCATCTCGAAGGCAGTCACTGGATTGTGCTTAGAAGTCGTGGAGAATATTTCAACAGCTACGGACTTATGCCGGACAAACTCTCTGTTTTGAATTATTTATCGAACTGTAAGAGACGATTTTGGTATAATAACGTACGTTTGCAGAGTTACACGAGCATCGTATGTGGACATTATTGCGTTTATTACATATTAAAAAGATGTCAAGGATTGTCACCTAAACGTATTATAAACGAGCTGAAATCAGTCCCTAATCCAGATGCATATGTATATCTTTACGTGAATAAAATCATTAAGTAAAATATTGGTTTTATTAAAAACAGAAATTTCATCGACTATCGACGATGTGATAGAAAATTTGGTGAACAAATTCGATAAGTTTCAAAAAAATGGATCTGGATGGACTATCTCATCAATTGATAAATGCGATGTGCATTTTGGAAAATATCGTCCGTTGTCTGGGGGATGTAAATTTAAGCTTGACAAATTATTAAAAAGTAAGAAAAATAAGAAAGCATTGCTCAATGTGGAAACTGACAACAATTCTTGTTTTATATTTTCTATCTTGGCTGCATTGCATCCTGATGCTAAACGGAGCGATGATGAATATTACATGCAGTTTATGGGAGAACTCAATTTAAACGGAGTGTCATTCCCAACTCCGATTACATACATTCCAAAATTTGAAAAACAAAACGATCTCTCTGTAAACGTGTACGGATATGAAAAAAAAACATTCTTTCCTTTATATATCAAAATCGTCATGCAAACGGAAAGTTAATTTATTGCTGCTTGAAAACCGACATTATTGCGCCATTCTGGATTTTCGTCGTTTAGTCAGGATGGGTGACAAAAACCGTGATGTTTGTCGCTACTGTTTGTCTATGTTTCGCGGAAAAGCAAGGTTAGAAGAACATGAGAAAGACTGTCAATTGAATAAACCTCAACGTATAGAGATGCCTAAAAATCCGAAAATGACATTTAATTGATATGATTATCAATTGAAGATACCATACATCGTGTATGATGATTTTGAATGTATTTTGCCAAAGGAACAAACATGTGTTCCTTCAAACAAATATAGTTTCTTACAACAAACTCAGCATCACATTCCTTGTGGTTACTGTTATATCATCTTGGATCATGAAGGGAATGTGTTCAAAAATAAGCTTTATAGGGAAGAAGACTGCATAGAGCACTTTTTTAAAAACATAGAAAATGATTACGAAGAAATACAAACAAAATTAGCAACATCAGAGCCTATGAAATTAAATTTAGAAATTCATGATCATTTCAAATCTGCGACTCATTGTCACATATGTGAAAGGATCTTTCTACCCTCTGAAATAAAAGTACGTGATCACTGTCACGTCACTGGAATCTATCGCGGAGCAGTACATCAGAAATGCAATTTGCTTTACAAACCTAAGAAGACGCTGCCTATTTTCTTTCATAATCTTGAATCATATGATTCACATTTCATTGTGCGCGCATTGACTTATTTCGGTGATTCGAATATTCAAGTTGTCCCGCAAAACACTGAACGATACATAGCAATACAAATTAAACATCTTCGTTTTTCGGACAGTTGTCAGTTTCTATCTGCTAGTTTAGACACATTAGTGCAATCCAATGACAAATTTCCTTTGTTAGAAAGTTTGTTTCCAGAAAATCATGAGATATTAAAGCGAAAAGGAATTTACCCTTATGAATATATGACAGACTTTCAAAAATTTTCGGAATCTTCTTTACCGTCAAAACATGAGTTTTACTCTTCCCTCAAAGGAGAAGACATAAGCGACGAAGAGTATGCATACGCGCAAGAAATTTGGAAGAGAATGGGTTGTCAAAATTTGGGAGATTTTCACGATCTTTATCTCCTAACAGACATAACACTTTTAGCTGACGTATTCCAGCAATTTCGCACACTATGTGACGAATATTACAAGCTTGACCCAGCTCATTTTCTGTCGCTCCCGGGTTTATCGTGGGAAGCAGCAATGAAAAAAACAGGTGAATCTTTAGAACTTTTGACAGACGTGGATCTTTACATGTTTTTTGAGAGAGCAGTCAGAGGTGGGATATCAATTATATCTCAACGTTATGCAAAGGCCAACAATTCACTTGTAGAGGGATATGACAAAGATGCACCCATCTCTTATTTATTCTATATAGATGCAAACAATCTTTATGGACACGCATTGTCTCAACCCCTTCCTTATTCCGATTTTCGTTGGTTGGATCAAAACGAAATCAGCCATTTAGACGTTCATAAATTAGATGAAAACGATGAAATCGGATTTTTCTTAGAGGTCGATCTTCTTTAACCAGATGAATTGCACGATTCTCATTGCGATTATCTGCTAGCAGCTGAGAAACTCATCGTTACAAGCGAAATGCTGTCACCCTTCAACAAAGAATTACAAACAAAGTATAAGCTTCCTCATAAAACTGAAAAATTAATTCCCCACTTTCTTCCTCGCAGAAAATATATTTGTCATCATAAAAACTTAAAGTTTTATCTCGATCACGGGTTAGTTCTGGAGAAAATACATCGTGTTGTGAGGTTTCGTCAAAAAGCTTGGTTGAAACCTTACATAGAATTCAAGACGATGAAAAGACAAGCGTCTTTGAGTAGTTTTGAAAAGAATTTGTTCAAATTGATGAATAATGCGATCTTTGGGAAGAGTTTGCAAAACGTACGCAGACAACAGGTTATTAAATTCAGCACGAGTGAAAATTGCTCGTTAAAACTCACATCAAAACCATCATTAGATTACTTTGAAGTTATCAAAGAGGACTTGATGCTCTTTAAAATGCATCGTCATCGTGTTGTGTTAAATCGTCCCGTGTATATCGGAACAGCAGTTTTAGATCTGTCAAAGCTCACGATGTACGAATTTCACTATGATCATTTTAAAAAGATTTATGGAGATAAATGTCAACTTCTATTCTCGGACACTGACAGTTTATTTTATCAAATTTTCACAAAAAGATCTTTATGATGAATTAAATAATCATCTAAGCTATTTCGACACCAGCAATTATCCCGTTGAGCACAAGTTATATTCAACTGAAAACAAGCAAGTGCCTGGAAAATTTAAAGACGAAAAAGCAGGGAACGCGATCATGGAATTCATCGTATTAAAGGCGAAAATGTATTGCTTTCGTTACGGAAATACAATTAAAAAAACAGGTAAAGGTGTCAAAAGAAACACGCTTAAGAAAGACATACATTACAACCATTATTTGCGCTGTTTAAAAGATAAAGCATCTTTTCATTTTTCTTCATCAGTTATTCGAAGTTTTAAGCACTTGCTTTACACATGTAAACAAAATAAGCTTTGCTTGTCGGCATACGACGATAAAAGATACATTTTAAATGACGCAATTCATTCTCTTCCATATGGTCATTATTTGATAAGAAACAAACAATTACATATGTCCTGGTTGATCATTAACTTGTAAGAATTAATTTTTGTAATTAAATGATTTATTTATTTATTTTATTTATTTCTTAAAATATTTTGAAATTTAAAAAATGGAACTTGTATAAAATTTAAAAAATTAATGCTTAATGAATTAATTGTAATAAATTTTGAATTGTAAAATAAACAGATGAATTTAAAAAACCATCCATGACTATTTATTGTGTTTTAATTAAATAAACTCCTTGCAAAAATCGTATTTTTTCATAAATATTTATCATTGAGAAAAAAAAATAAAAATAAAAAGGATTGGAGCACCATCTAGTGGCAGAAAACGTAACTAAAACGTGTGACGCAAAATGAAACTGAAAACGTCTAAAAGGGTTGGAGTGCCATCTAGCGGCAGAAAATGTAACTAAAACTTCAACTAATCATTATTATGAAAAAAAAAGTTGCAAATTGATTATTCAAGCTAAATTGCATGTAATTAAAAGGATCATCATTAATACTCGTCATTAAATAAAAACATCTGATTATATCGATTTTGAAGATGATGGGATGTATTAACAGTTCATTGATTTTGAAGATGATGGGTATAATTGAGTACAAAACTAAATACAACTAATCATATCGATTTTGAAGATGATGGGGAGTGACTGGATACGAAACTAGAAACTTATTTTTCATAAATATTTATCAATGGGAAAAATAAATCTGGTGGCAAAATATGAAACTATAAAACAGAAAATACGAAACTACAAACATCTAATCATTATCGATTTTGAAGATAAAGGGTAAACATATCGATTTTGAAGATGATGGGAAATACGAAACTAAAAACGAAATCTAATAGTAACTATGATAAAGAGTTGCTAATTAAATATTCATGCCTAATAACATGTAATTAATAGTTTGGATAATTATAATCATCGATAATTCATAATTTTTCATTAATATTTACCAATATCTCATTGATATTTATGATTTTGATAACAAACTCGATAAATATGCATGAAATCTCATTAAAAATCACTATACTTCATTAATATTTATGCTGATTGGACATTAATAGTCACTGTGATTGGTTTTATTGATTTTATTGACAGCTGAAGGTATTGACAGCTTATCGATTTTGAAGATGATGAGTTCTATCTGGTCATATATTAACTACTTATCAACCTTGTTCTAACAAAATAAAAAATAAAATTAAAAAAATAATAAAATAATGTGTATAGTGAGGCATTACTGTTTAAGTGTGTTGCACTGGCCCAGTTTACCTTTGCATCTGAGGACTTGCATCTCTTGTTGGGAGAGGAAGAGAGAGATGGAGAGCTGCTTCTTCTTCGAGCTCCAGACAAAAGACTGCCCTTCTGAAGGCGTGTATACATCTGGCGAGTCGAGCGCGAGCAAAATCTCCTTAGAGCCAAGCTCGCCATATTTATACGGCCTCAGCATGCCACCTTCAAGCCGCTTGATTTGCACTCGCAGCGATCTATTTCTTTTTGGATTTTCCGACGAACTCAAAGGGGCTCGCCCTCCCTAGTTAGGACTGGTTTGTAGCAGACTCACTGAAAAACCCAATAAATATTTTTGTTCTGGCGGGAAACTCCATGATCACCCGTCGAGTAACCCCCTCAACCGTGTGCGTGCTAGCTAAAAAAATAAAGTTCGCGTCAAAATTAAATGGAATAAGTTCACTGGCTTAATTATAAAATAAATTTAATAATGGAATTTTAGAATTAGACTTATGAAATAAAGATTAAAACAGATTTATTTGCAACCTAATATTTCTTGACAAACAGGGGCGACAATTATGCATAGAAGGGAAAACCCTTTTTGACTATGTCTTCAAATTGTGTGATTTTTGCATCGGAATTATATAAAGTAAAAATTCTATACAATTTGGAAAATTTTTCTTTCAACTAACAGTAAGAAGAGACTGTTTATTCTCCAATCAGTGCTCCTAACTCATTGTTATGAAGTTATTATATTGTCCAGTCCAGCATCTTTATGGTGTCTTTCAAACTTGCTTTTTTTTTCCTCTCTGCAAAGATGGAGTAGATTTTATCAACACTTATTGATAAGTCTGAATCAGTGGCAATTTGATGGGCTGGCGATCTTCTGAGAGTTACTGCTAAATAAATATTATTCTGGAAATTTCTGAACATGTACAACATTCAAGATTTTAATTTGATATAATTTTCAGTGTAAATCGTTGCTTTATTTATTTCATAATGAGTTAATAAATTCTTCTTGTTAAAGTAGCATTATTTTAACAAATGACAGAGTATAGCTACTAGGATCCAATTCCAGCAAACGACTTCAATCCTCTTCAAACGACTGCAAACGTTTATATTCTCGCGATTCATGGAATGAAGAAAAGACCATTCAACTAATTGAATTATACAAACTTCAATCTGTGTTATTGAATCCAAAGGATTTTAATTATTATGAAAAAGATAAAATAAACACAGATGCGTGGAAAGAAATTGCCACGTCCGTCGGAAACACCATGCCGGAAAGTTAAAAAAAAGAAACAAAGAAGAAAGAACTATAGTTTATTGGCAACTTTCAGATAGGACCAATAAGTTTTCTTGTTCTGGCGGGAAACTCCAGAGACGGATGACCACCCGTCGCACAACCCCATCAACCATATGTTTTTTATAGCCCTTTCACCACCGCGTGTATCCTGTGTATATTGCTGCCACGACATTCTGATCCTATTTTATTTGAGCTCGCTTCTCTATAATCGACTACCAGCATTAAGGAATCATGGAATGAGGAAAAGATTCTTCAACTTATAGATTTATATAAAAGTCAGTCAGTTTTATGGAATCCGAAGGATTACAATTATTATAGAAAGGAAAAAAAAAAACCAATGCATGGAAAGAAATTGCCATGGCAATTGGAAATGCCACGCCAGAAGAATGCAATAAGAAAACGATAAGTTTATTGGCAATGTATAGAAAGGAGCGAGGGAAAGAAAAGGCATCTTCGGGAACAGGAAAAGGTAAGCTTTGACCAATTATTTATTACATATTAATTAATAAGGCTTAAGTTAAAAATAACAATGGAACTGCTTAAGCTTATTTTTCTTCCCTGACTTTGAGACAAATGTAGAAATTCATTAATTTTTTAAAATTTCATGTTATATATCTGCTTGATTGTCTTGTGAATTCAATGCAAATATTTAATAAAGTTATGCATCTGAATTTGATTTTAAAAGTTCAAGCATATTATCAAATAAGCAACACTTTAAAATTACTGAACATTAAGTTGGGATTCCTTAGTATTGTTTCTATCAATGAAATTAGAGATTTTATAATACAATAATGGGAATACAAAGTTTACGACTAGTTTCGCCCTATTTTCCCGGCTTTATCAAGGAATGTACTAGAGGGTACTCTCCGTATATACAGAGAGATGGGAAAATGAAGCAAATTGACTGGATAAATTACAGCAAATGACAGAACAAGATGCAAATATGTAGATGATTCAGTAGAAATACAATGACTGGAAAAATGTTGAAGCATAATAAATAGCATGGGTGTGAATGGCAGAATAGAATGTAAGAAAGAATGCAGACTGGGTGCAACGAAAATGGAACGAATTAATGTTTATCTATTTTCTATTTTTGGTTCTTACTTTGTTTTTACTCTATTTTGCATGACAACATCATTCTATATTTAGTTAGTACTTTATTATCCAATAGCTCTGTTTCTCCTTTTACTCTGTTTGTATAAATCTATTTTCGTTGGACTCAATCTGTATTCTTTCTACATTCTATTCTACCATTCACAGTTTCTTTTCTAATGAACGTGCACCTACGCTATTTATTATGCTTCTACTTTTAATTTCATGTACTTAATCATGTACCTATTTACATATTGTCCCGTCATTCCAAGTTATTTATCCAATCAATTTGCTTCATTGTACCATATCTCTGTATAAAAGTGCAGGTACCCTGTTGTGTAAATCCTTGATAAAGCCGGAAATAAATGGTGAAACTAGTCGGAACCTCCGATCTCCAATTTCATTAATAATTAAATTTATATTATAAATTTCATTAAAATTATTGACAATACTAATGAGACTTTTTATTAATAAACATTAAAAACTATGCTGAGCCAAAATGCAATTTAAATACAAAAAATAATAAAGAAATTTAAAATAAAATGAACATAAAATAAATTATTAATTCAGAATGTATAGATTATATAATCTTTCAATCTTTCACACCGGCATCAGCGAAGTATACACAAGCCGATGGTTTGCATGTGAATCATTGAGATTTTTAGCGGATCGAGACAAGCCCCAACACCGAATAAACACTGCAAGTTCCAAATTATGATCTGGTTTTTATGCCTGTCCATTCTGCCATGGAAGAGCTCTTTCTTTTACACAATAATATGCTATTTCATCTCTTATTTCATGGAGATGAGCAGGAGCTCTTTTAGGTAATGTGCGTAATGAAATCATTGAAGTCAAATTTTCATCATTTCTCTATGAACCAGGATTTACAATCCCAGCTTCCTCATAGTCAAGTGATGTATGGGATGTATAAATGTTTGGGGAATGTGTCCGCAATAATTATGAAGATGGATAGTGGCAAACACAATTAATTCTGCTTTGTTTGGCTCCAATAACATTGGTTTTCTCAAAACCTTAAATACGGCACTTAAAATCCCACATGCATTTTCCACCACCCTACGAGCTCTGCTGAGATGATAGTTAAATATTCTTTTGGGACTTCCTCTGCAAGATCTCCGGAGTAAAGTTTCATCAAACTTTCAGCCAACGTACAGGCACTATCAGCTGCAAAAAAATATGGCACTTTTGTATGACGAAGAGGCAGTTCTTCTGGTGGTTTTTATAAACTCTGTCATCAATTTATAAAACTTGGTGTCTTTAAAGATACCACCATCGGAAATCCTTCCCTGACATCCCACATGTGCAAAAATGAAATTATATTGTGCATCCACAACAGCTAATAGCACAATGCTAAAGTTGGATTTATAATTAAAGAAATCACTGCTGGAGTTTATTGGCGCCTGTAGGATGATATGCTTGCCGTCAATAGCCCCTATGCAGTGAGGCAGATTCCAAATATCCTCGAAACTTTGTGCAACATCTAGCCAAGTCGGAGGATTCGTAGGGAGCTGCAGAAAAAACAGATTATCATTATTTTTAATATTTAATTCATTATTTTAACTGTAATGTAATTTATTAAAGTTAATTAAAATATTTTTTATTTTAACTATTAATTCCCAATTCATTACTTTAAAGATTGATCATGAGGAGGAAGAAAACCTTCAGCTTGAATACGAATCAGTCAAGGAAATGGAAAACAGCAATGAAATAGTCACTTCGAGACCTGCTAAATGGGCAAGGAGAAAACAAGACGAAAGTGAGAAAGTGATTTCTGAAGCGGCCAGTCTCGTGAGAACCGCAACAAACAACTTACTCACAATCGTATTCTCTGGTGCTTCCAAGTCTACAGCATTTGGAAACTTTATTTCATCCAGAATGAATTCCTATTCCACAGAAACTAAAAAAGGCGTGCAACATGCTATTTTTGACATCTTGATCAAGGATACTATGAGCCTCATTATTTACGAAGTTTTATTACAAATTCAACAGCTTCTTCAACTGTTCAGGCATTCAACACTAATCATCTGTACCCATCTTATTCATCTCCACATATTTCTCTGTCTCAACACAGCCAATTTCAACCCTTCCCAATCCATGCTCAGCCACCCCTTTCTTCATCTACTCCAATCCCTTACCATTAGACTCAAAACAAATTACCATCCCCAATCCGGTCAGAGTGTTCTGACGATTTCATAGATTTACTGTAAGGTATTGACAAAATGAACAAACCTCAAGCAAGATAATAATTGAACAAAACAGGTAATTGATTAGAAACTACAATTTATAATTAATTTAGGTTAGGAATTTTCTTTTAGTATTTGTAAAACTAAGTTTTTTATTATTATTATTTTTAATTTAAGGTTGCAGCTATTTAAGTGCAAAATTCCAAGTGACTGAATAATTTTAAACAATTATTGTCAAATTTGTTACATTATTAATAAAAAAAGTTCATGCATTACTTTACTTCAAAATTGTTTAAAAATAAATGTAGCTACTCATCAATTACATGCTCTGTTCAATTCTTATCTTGCTAAAGGATTGTTCATTTTATCAAGAACTTATATTAGCTATACGGTTTTCGGAAATTAAACTTTTGAATTTTTTCATTTGTACGTCATCTTTTGTATCTAATAAAATGTTTTTAATCAATCAAATATGTGTTTTTATTTAGATTACCTTTATGTATTCTTTTAATTCTTCGACCAGTACTGTACAAACTTCTGGTATTATTTTTCCAATCGATTGCTTGGAGATTCTGAATAAGTATTGCAAACTTGTGTACGAATCCCCTGTTGCCAGAAACCGAAGAGCGACGGCTAGCCTGTCATGTCAAAAAATAGGTTAAACAAATTAAATTTTTCACTCCTTAAACAAATTAAATTTTTCAATTATACGAGGTGCATTCAAGTTCTAAGGCCTCCGATTTTTTTTCTAATTAACTACTCACCCGAAATCGATGAAACTGGCGTTACTTCTCGACGTAATCGCCCTGCAGACGTACACATTTTTCACAACGCTGACGCCATGATTCCATGGCAGCGGCGAAGGCTTCTTTAGGAGTCTGTTTTGACCACTGGAAAATCGCTGAGGCAATAGCAGCACGGCTGGTGAATGTGCGGCCACGGAGAGTGTCTTTCATTGTTGGAAAAAGCCAAAAGTCACTAGGAGCCAGATCAGGTGAGTAGGGAGCATGAGGAATCACTTGAAAGTTGTTATCACGAAGAAACTGTTGCGTAACATTAGCTCGATGTGCGGGTGCGTTGTCTTGGTGAAACAGCACACGCGCAGCCCTTCCCGGACGTTTTTGTTGCAGTGCAGGAAGGAATTTGTTCTTCAAAACATTTTCGTAGGATGCACCTGTTACCGTGGTGCCCTTTGGAACGCAATGGGTAAGGATTACGCCCTCGCTGTCCCAGAACATGGACACCATCATTTTTTCAGCACTGGCAGTTACCCGAAATTTTTTTGGTGGCGGTGAATCTGTGTGCTTCCATTGAGCTGACTGGCGCTTTGTTTCTGGATTGAAAAATGGTATCCACGTCTCATCCATTGTCACAACCGACGAAAAGAAAGTCCCATTCATGCTGTCGTTGCTCATCAACATTGCTTGGCAACATGCCACACGGGCAGCCTTGTGGTCGTCCGTCAGCATTCGTGGCACCCACCTGGATGACACTTTTCGCATTTTCAGGTCGTCATGCAGGATTGTGTGCACAGAACCCACACAAATGCCAACTGTGGAGGCGATCTGTTCAACAGTCATTCGGCGATCCCCCAAAACAATTCTCTCCACTTTCTCGATCATGTCGTCAGACCGGCTTGTGCGAGCCCGAGGTTGTTTCGGTTTGTTGTCACACGATGTTCTGCCTTCATTAAACTGTCGCACCCAAGAACGCACTTTCGACACATCCATAACTCCATCACCACATGTCTCCTTCAACTGTCGATGAATTTCAATTGGTTTCACACCACGCAAATTCAGAAAACGAATGATTGCACGCTGTTCAAGTAAGGAAAACGTCGCCATTTTAAGTATCTAAAACAGTTCTCATTCTCGCCGCTGGCGGTAAAATTCCATCTGCCATACGGTGCTGCCATCTCTGGGATGTATTGACAATGAACGCGGCCTCATTTTAAAACAATGCGCATGTTTCTATCTCTTTCCAATCCGGAGAAAAAAAATCGGAGGCCTTAGAACTTGAATGCACCTCGTACACTTGCCTGTCTTGAATTGAGATAGGCTGCCGAAAATGGGTTTCTTGTTTACAGATTTTCAGCCCTAATTTGGTTAATAAATTTTCAAAATCCGTGGGAGCCATTCGGGTAAAAATTTTTATATAGGAAGCTGGATGTTTAAGTTTTTATTGCGCCGCCAGAGTGTGCAAGGAAAAATTTTGGTATGGGCAACATCCGGTAAGGTTAAGTTAACGCGACAATGCCGTACATTTGTTGTGTTCCACAATCCTCGGCAACTTCTAAGAAGAATAAAGGATTGAAATTTTTTTTCTTTGCAAAAAATGGAATTATAAGTAAGCAGTGGATTCAAAAAATCAAATCTGGAAAGAAAATTTCAAATCACATGAAATTATGCAGTCTTCATTTTTCTCCTGAAGAATACACGGTCACGTCTCAGGATAAATAATAGTGTTTTCTTTAAATTTAGTGTTAATTTGTGTTAATCATAAATTTATGTTAATAAATAAGATGCTAATTTAAAAATTTAACATTTTATTAATTAAACACTTATACAATTAATTACAAAATTTGAAGGATTAAAATAATGAAATAAAAATAAAATAAAATTAAAAAGTTTTAAAACACGATCGAATCTTGAATTATTATACAATTTGTATTTTTTGTACTTTTATTAAATTACGTAAAAAATTACCTAAAAATTTAGTAACTTCAAATTTATTTTTAAGAAGATCGAAAAGTATTGAATCCTGGTAGCAAATCTCCCAAAGAGGCACATAGGATTTTAAATCGGGACAAGACACTCACTAAAACTTATAACATTTGTAGCTCTGATAGTAATAGCAGTAGTGATAGTAATTTTACTGCTCTGATGTTAGTAAAAGTTATAAGGTAAACGCAAGGATAATAAACTAACAAGGATTGCTTATGCGGGTAAATTGACGTGCTTGGCTGGTGCAGATGACATCACTCCTAGACCTTGCTTCAAAGGAAAAGCATATGAACACAGCAACAATTAACATATTCCTTATATTTATTTGAAATTTTTGATAAAATTTATTATATATTATTGCAAAATATTACATATAATAATGTACATGTACGAAACTGTAAATCCAGCCCTTTGGGTGACTTTCGGTGAAAATCATGAACGTTTGGCAATAAGGTTGCACGAAACTGTAAATCCAGCCATCTGGGTGACTTTCGGTGAATATTAAGGTTTAAAGTTTCGTGATGTCACTTCCGGAAATCTATCTTGGTAGAGACACTGAAATCTATCTTTAAAGTACTATAACTTTTTAACGGAGCCTTAGATCGAAAAACGCGACTAGGCATTTTTGCTCAGAATTTCACCCTCTACCTGTCTTTTCATTTTGGCATGACCATTTAGAATCACCCTGGCCAATACCGATATTCCTTACCGATACCGAACTTTAAAGCGCTATAACTTTTTAATGGAGCCTCAGATTGAAAAACGCGATTAGACTTTTTTTGCTCAGAATTTCACCCTCTACCTGCCTTTTCATTTTGGCACGACCTTTTAGAATCACCCTGTATATATACATTTGTTTTATTTTCGCCAGCGACTTCTAAATAAGTCGAATATTTGTATAATTTAAGCACTATCAAACTTTTGCGTGTTTCTTTCGCACTCTGAAACAACCGGATGTTGCTAATACCAATCCATGACCGGGTTGCGCGCTCTGGTGACGCAACTGCAAATCCATAATATCCAACCTCCTATTGGCCGCTGATGTACTGCATCTTTAAATCTGTTAATAGTTCGGAACCTGTCCGTTTTTTATACAGGGTGATTACAAAAGTACTTCACACTTTTAAAAATTTATATTCATCAAAGCTATTCAGAATATAACACACCACATACGGATTCTTAAAGAAAAACTCTTGAAGTTTATTGTGACAGAGAAGCACTACGTGCACTGCAGAGAAGCATCCCTCAGAGACACCCAAATGAACAACTCATTCATAGCAACTGTTTCGTATCTGCCCTGCAGTGAAGCATCACTTAAAGACGCCACTGTTGACCCATAATTTCGCAGCATTTTACTCTGAAATTATTAATTACTATTAGAAATAATAAAATTTATTTTAATTCGTAAATATTTAACAATGATTAGTTAATTTTATTGAAAAGCTTAGTATAAGAATTTACAAAATTATTACTAATTAATAACTGATTTAAACATTTGATATATTAAAAAAAATTACTAAATTGCAAAAAAAAAATAAGTTGAGTGGGTCTTGTATCACATAAATGAATTCAGTATATACGCTGTCGCAATCTGTATATCTTAGGTAATACTAGGTCGTGATCTGTTTGATCGTGATTTGTTTGAAGTAGGATCCTGCAAAAACCCCACCGGTCAAAACTCCTAGAGTAATAGCACAAATGAGATCATATCCTAGAAATAAACCTTAATTTTTATCTGATTTTTTATAATTTATACATTATTTTATCGAGTTATTTGAAAAATATCTGGGTTTTTTTTATCAGAATTTACTACAGTTTTTATTTTCGTATTTGGAGAGGGGGGTCTTTTTTAATTTATTTTCTAACATTAATTTACCGAATTAATTATTTGGTGATGGCGTTGGCCATAAAATTTATACTACGTATTTTCATTATTGTCGTGCATCCGGATGAATATGACATTAAATTTAAATGAAAAATTAAGCCACAAGCCTACATTACAGTCAACAATGACTTAATTGCGATCTCAGACTGGAATTTTCTTTTTCTTTCCTATTTTCATTTATTATTTAATTAAACGCATTTAACGTCTGTATTGTAACATTTTAACATCTGAGGCATCGTGTTTAGATAATCCATCGGTTTTTCTTTAATAAATTTGATAATTGGGGTCTTTGTTACTGTTTACATATACGGTGGCTACGCTATGACCTATCCATTAACAGAATTATTTTTATATTTGTGGTGTAAGACCATGTAGCGAATGTACGAATAACTCCCGTAATAAGAAAAATAACTAGATTTACTACTACTCCAAAAGAAAGGATCGACATACTATAATTACTATCACTACCTCTGATGGACTGGATATTAGTAACTGTTTTGTCCAGCATTTCAGTGAAACTGTCTCTACTTCTTTCAACACATTTTCGAGAACTGTCTACCTATTGTCCCCTTATTGATAATCTCATCTTAACGGAGTTCACTGATAGAGATGTTGCCTACGGCATTAATAGATTATGGGCCAAGCTTTGCAATTCTCCGACAGAGGTTCCTTCCTTTATTCTCAAAGGCCTTCGAGATGTCATAATTATTCTTCTTAGGCGCATCTTTAATTTGTGTCTAAAAGCTGGCCACTATCCTAAAATAAGGAAGAGTGCGGTTGTGGTTCCTGCCTTTAAGGGTGGTTCTGCCAATCGGAACCACTAGCTACAGGCCGATCTCTATCCTTCCACCCACTGCCAAAATCTTTGAGAACATTATTCATAAATATCTTCTACAACATGTCCTTCCTCATGTTCCTGCGTGTTAACATGGTTTCATTCCCCGATGTTCCATTGTGAGCAATCTTGTATCTCTCACCACTCATGCTCATGATGCTCTTGACCACTGCTAGCAATTTGACGTGGTCTACTTTGATATGCAAAAGGCGTTTGACTCTGTCAATCATGAGTTACTAATTAAAAAATTGCGTGCGTATGGGATTGTTGATGGACTCCTTCGGATAATGTGCTCTTTCCTGTTGGATCGACAATTTGTTGTATCTATACGACATCATTCATCATTGCCCTATATACCTCACTGTGGTGTTCCACAGGGTTCTGTCCTAGGGCCTTTATTATTTGTTATCTTCACTGCTGACCTTCCCGAGGTGATTAGAAACTCCAATATATTGATGTATGCAGATGATG
The DNA here is from genome assembly GCA_023313115.1 of Rhysida immarginata. Lineage (NCBI taxonomy): Eukaryota > Metazoa > Arthropoda > Chilopoda > Scolopendromorpha > Scolopendridae > Rhysida > Rhysida immarginata. The sequence continues at coordinate 479,798 of JAHWFO010008970.1, read as the reverse complement.
TGAAACTTTTTGGTAACATTATACAATTTTTTGTAATTGTCTTAATGCTCACCTGCTTTAGCAGGAAATTTATAGTATATGTCATTGGTGCGAACAGAATGATCTTGCAATTAATGCAACCAAATATGACAAAAAAGACCAATTTTATCGAGTTCTCCTAGCCTGTTTGTGGAAATGTGCAAGTTGCCAAGCTCTGTGTCCGTGATCTTGGCGTAATCGTTGGTAGCACACTTTCTTATAATTCCCATGTTGACTATTCATCTGAAGGCTTATAGAGTTCTTGGTACCATTGTGTGCAATGGAGCGGATTTTCGGTGCCCTTCTACTTTTGTTTGGCTCTATCGGAGTCTAGTTTTACCCATTTTGTCCTATTGTTCTGTTTATGGAATGGAGGTTCAAATTTGCAGATTTGTAAACTGGATAGGGTGCAAAATGTTTTTCTCCAGTTTCTGAAGCGGAAATTCCTGAATTTTGATGTACCTTCAGATCTCTGTGCACTCTCAGACATTAGAATGAAGATTGGTTTTGCCTTTCTTAAGAATGTTTTAGTAGGGAAGATGGATGCCCCGAACCTTCTCAAGTCCATTTTCATCCGAGTACTGTCTCATACTACGAGGAAGCCCGTGTTGAAGCTTTGGCCTCCTATTAAACTCGGGAGAAGAATTTCGTCGGGATACAATGTTCAGAATTCAAAAACTATACAATGAGAATTCTGATATCATTGCTGATTTATTTAATTAATTTTCCTTGTCATGTTACTATCCTGCCTTTGTGATTATGGTTGTATTTATTGTTTATCTTGAACCTCTCATTCTATTTGCTCGGTATTGTAGTTCCGTGTTGGCTTGAGCCGTCCAGGTGGCCGAGAGGGCTAGGGTGTAGGCTTTCTAGTTCTCGAGTCTGCCTGGCCGTGGATTCGAATCCCGCCGTGGGCATGGATGTTTGTGTTTGTCCCAGGCTGCATACAGATATAACTTGTGTAAAAGGCACAAAATGACCTTAGTAGTCGCCGCCTTAATTTATAGCCCCCCCCCCCCCCCCTTGTAGGTCTTATGCAGACTGTCAGCTCGCAGGCTATTTTCAAATGGTACCGTCCGGATGCACAGCACATCCTCCAATCACATAATCTTGCATATCAGGTTGGTATGAAATTTAGACAGCCATTCCACGGCTTGATGCAAAACAGAGCATCAAACATGCTGTGGCTCCGTCGCTTTTCGTTTGGGACTATGGGTTTATTAATAAAAAATGTTCACCACATCATCCTCTACATACCTTTAAATTTGTGAAACGTCGTCCATTTACACCCTGTATAACTTACGACTGCAGGCATATTTGATTTGTTATAATACTGTCGTTGAAAAATGAAATTTGAGTAGGAATAATACTAATATAATGAAAATCATTAATGTAAATTAATGCTCTTACATAACATAACTTGTGGACTTATTTGTACATGTGACCATGCTAATTAGGAGGAATTATGTCATATATGGGAAGACTATTTATCAAATAAACTTTTATAAAAGGAAGGTAAGGTAGTTATACTGGGAAATAATATTATAAAATAATACAATTGCATGCATAGTGAAATCGGTGAATGATGGTGATGAGTCCTGTTAAGAAATGAATTGAATTGAATCTGTAGGAACAGTTTATCAAATTACATCTTTGATTACATTAAGTAATGGGGAGGCCATGACCTGGTGGGCTTTCACTGAAACACAACTTCTGTGAAGTTAAGCAACATCAGGCACGGCTAGTCGCTGGATGGGCACGCCTCATTAGTGACTCACGATCTTCACCCCCCCCCTCCCCCCCCAGCTGCTGTAACCATCATACAGCAGTTGTTAATCCAGGTCCATCCAGGGACCCAACTCGTCGGCCTCAGGCCATACAGGCTCTGGATGGACGAATTGGATTAAAATAAATAAAAATTAAATTTTGGTGGATTGCTGGGTGTTTAATAGGTTTTCCTTTAATCTAAATCCTTTGTTATTATTTCATGTGTAGAAAATTATTTTTTGAAATTGGAAAAAAAATACTTGTATTGGTTTTGAAATATAAATTACATTAATTTTTTTTTTTTTTCCCCAGGCACTTTCTGGAATACATCTTCATGAATATCAGCAACGTCGATTTCATCTAATGAATCACATTGCGACAATATGTAAAGAAAAAAAAGCAGAACATGTCATAGTAGTTATCCCATCTGCCACAAAAATGTACATGTCAGAAAAAATTCCCTACATATTTCATCAAAATACAGATTTCCTTTATACAACTGGCTGCAAGGAGACTGATAGTGTCTTGTTATTGACTTCAGTAGTTAACAAGCCTATGCCATTTCACATTTCTACTATATTTTTGCAAAAAAGTGACTCTCATTCAGCACTTTGGGATGGTCCAAGAATAGGAGTGGAAACTGCTGCAGGTGTCTTGGGTGTTGATGATGCTCTTAGTGTAGATCAATTATATCACTTTCTTGAATTATTTTCAAAAAATAAATACAACATCTCATTATGGTATAATCGTGCAACACCTGCAAACCCCACAATTCATCAAATTTTAGGTAAATTTTTAGAAACTTCAACAAATATCCATGTAGAATCGCCTCAGCGTCTACTCCAGAATTTACGGCTTATAAAAACACCGGCCGAAATTGAATTAATGAAAAAGTCATGTGGAATTGCTAGTGAATCATTTGTCAAAGTTATGCAAGCAGGAGAGCCGGGCATCTCTGAACATATTTTGCATGCACGAATGGAATATGAATGTAAGATACGTGGAGCTGAATATTTAGCTTATCCTCCAGTAGTGGCTGGAGGAAAGAGAGCAAACATTATTCATTATGTAAATAATAATCAGCATATTGAAAAGAATGAGATGGTTCTAATGGATGCAGGCTGCTATTATCAAGGTTATGCAAGTGACATAACACGAACATGGCCAATTAGTGGAAAGTTTTCTTCAGCACAACAGATTTTATATGAAATTTTATTGGACATACAAAAAGCCTTAATTGAAAGATGTCTTCCAAAAACTACTTTAAATAATTTGTTTGCCCTTTCATGCATTTTATTAGCAAAAAAATTGAAGGAAATTGGAATCTTACCAAAATCTTTAACATCAGATCATTACCATCAGGTAAAATTTTGTAACTTATAAAAACTTTATTTAAATTCTCTCTGCTTTCCACCAAATAATAACATCTTCAGTTTTTCCATATGTGGAAAAAAAAAGCAAAAAACATACAGTATTTAGTTTACTATAATGCGAAAAATTTTAGCCTAAAAAGCATCTAAATTTGTGGGACCTTATTATACAAGAGTATAATATTAGCACTGCAACTACTTGGGGTGGGGGGGGGGGGGGGGCAAACGAAACTAGCGTATAATATACTTCACAGTACATTAAATATAGAGTATATACCAGTTCAATGCACAGTTCATTATACAGTACAGTAATTGACTTTTTATTTGAATTTCCCGTCGCCAAAGACTAATATGAAAATAAATTCAAAACTGCGTCGATCTTATAATTTTCCCACTTAAATTTTATTAAATTATTGTCTATTTATTAATGTTAACAGTAATCACCTAAAAAAACTTTGGATATTTGTAAAATTTACTTAATAAAATTAAGGAAACTAACTTAAATGGAGATTTAAACGGCTCACTTTGCATGCCGCCATTTTGAATAAATTAACGAACACAGCCATCAGAGTCAACACCATCTAAGAGGAAAGCCTGTGTGCTGAAAATTCATAAGGTGTGTTTCGATAGACTCACGGACCTTGCGATAGTAGGGTATCGTTTCGATAGGTTTTTGTGAGGTGGTCTCGCCCGTTTCGATAGAGCCGAGAACCTCACGAGAAGGGAGGCCTCGGCCCCACGAAACGGTCAGAGCTTCCGAGGTCACACAGCTTCATGAGAACCGATCCAGCTTGTTTAAAGATGGCGGTAGCCCGTTTCGATCCTGTATGGGTAGATCGGGTATCGTGATATTCGCAGAGCTATAATGCGATAATATAGCATGTCGATGTCTACTTTCAACAACGTCAACAGTAAATTACAGTTAGTGTTGGAATTAAACAAGAAATAAACAGTAATGAACAAGAAATCTCTGATACAGACTCGCTAGGTCCGTGAGTCTATCGAAACACATCCATACATTGTTACATCATAAAAAGGCATTGTTAATCGTATTTCTACCAATAATAAGCCCTAAATTATGAATACCTATGATCATGTAACAATGTACAGTGTATAACTTTTCAGTGCACAGGCTTTCTTTCTAGGAAGTGTTGTCAGAGACCATCAATGAGCCATTCTTGCTCTTCCCTGTAATGGAACTTTATCCACTTTTTTCACTTTTCTGTAATGAACTCATGATGCTTTCCATTTTTTATGATCTGAGAAGCAGTGATTGGTAATAGCAATAGTAGAATAAAGAGTTTTTTTTTTTTTTGGTTTTTTTTTCCTTTCGTTTTTTCTTTTTCTGTTTGTTTTTGCATATTTTATTTCTCGCGACAAGTCAAAAATGGGGACCGCATAATACAAGAGGATAAAATTTTTACTGTTTTTTTGGTCTCTGAAAGTGGAATCGCATTATACAAGATGCGCATTATAGTAGAATAAATACAGTAGGTAGTTCAAATTTTCAAATAGTAGAAATGCTTTTTTAATCTCACAACGATAATATAAGGGTCGTACAAACGAAAATGAAAATTTATGTGTGTGGGGGGCAGGGGGGGGGGGGGAGACGACGTGTAAGATCGTAAGTTTTTGTTTTCAACAATTGCAAAATCCGACGTGCAAATTGAACAATAGGTTGCAAGTGTTGCCTCACGTGAGAAAAAACGATAGCTCGTGCTTCGAAGCTCTGCGAATGATCGCTTCGTCCAAACAACAAAATGGGAGTCAACGAAACGGGAACAGAGAGCAGTAATTCATTTTTTGACATGTGAAGGAGATTCAGTTTCTGAAATTCATCGTTGTATAAAGAACGTCTATGGAAATGACTGCCTAACCTTCACTCGTGTTTGCGCATGGAGCAAGAGGTTTTTGGAGGCACGGTCATCATTGCAAGATGATGAACGACCTGGACAAGCAAACCGCACCATCATGGATGATTCCAAAGCCAAAATTGACGCTGTCTTAAAGGAAAACAGAAGAGTGACAATCGATGTCGTGGTTGCTAAAACTGGCCTTAGTCGTGGAACTGTTCACTCTATTATCAGGAACCATCTGCACTATAGAAAAATCTGTGCACAATGGGTCCTGCGTCATTAGACATCAGAACAACTTGGAGTTCGAATGGCAATGTCCCTGCAACATTTGACTCGTGTAACGTGCTAGTAAAGACGGGTCGTCTTTACCTGCACGCACAGCCAACGCCCCAAAAATGACGCGTAAAAATACTTAAAAGAAAACCTTTCCCTTACAAAAAACGAGACAATAAATACTAAAACCCAGATTAATAGCGTAAAAGGTAATAAGTTAGCCAGAGAGGACACAAAAAGGTTCTCTAAAGAATAGTAAAAAAAAATACCGGAAAAACTTACATTAATTCCAATTAACAATGAGAAAAGTAAATACTTTACTAGAAGGATCACGCGTTCTTTCGAGAAAAATCAAAAGAAGAAATACTAGAAACTACGTTACTCTTAATTAACGATAGTGTTTAATTCCCAACCCCAAGACTACTCAACGTCAAGGAATAAAAAGGAGAAGGAATCCAAATAAATATTTTCTTTTATTGCTGTCAGAAACGAGGGAGATACGGATAGTAACAGATTCGAAACATCGGATGAGTAAGTTAAACAGTGTAAGCTTGAACGACGAGAGAATTGAGGTGGCACACCGAAGACACGCCCGGTAAAGGAGAAATTCAAAGTTCAACAACGAAGAGGGACTTGATGACACAGCAGAATAAGAAAGGAAGGCCTCGAGCCAAAATCATAGTTCGAACTGCTAAATGGCGAGGACACGCTGCTCACACTGCAAATAGAAAACAACCAACAGCAAAATAGCAGAAAGTAAAAATTGGAAATAAAAAAAAAATTCAAATTTTCATAACTTTTCAGAGGACTACAAAAAAAAAAAATAAAAAATAAACATTGTATAAAAGCATAAATTAGAATATCTTCAAAAAAGGGAAAAAAAATAGAAGGTAATGGTTAAAGTAATAATAACCAACAAACTATGGACCTCCTCCACCAGGAATCGTAAGGACGAATAACAAAATTATGCTAAATTAAAAAAAACGAGGAAGACAGTAACGAGAGGATCAATACGGGAAGGAAGGACAAGACGGACCGAAGGGCGGATACACATAACGAAAGGCATTGTTTGGGCAAGACGGAGACAACATGGATGAGGTCCTGAAATAGAAACAAGAAAATTAGAAAAAAAAAAAAAATGAAATCGCATCACAAAGAATTATAAGTTTTCATTTAGTGAGCTCAGGGCAATACAAATAAAGAGCCTAAGTTATTGAAAATTCATAAGCTAAAATAAAGTCAAAAAAAAATAAAGGAATTCATTTAAACACAACTAAGAGATCTTAACATAGTCAATAGAACTTCATTAGAAGGGCTTGTTTTCCGTAGTAGACTAATACACTGCATGATGACGGTTTACGCACAAATCCAAGTCTAATGACGAACAAGCGAGTCTATCCAGATACGGCTACAAGAAAGCATCAGCGCAGGAATCGTGATGAACACATCTTATCTTGGACGAGGCAAGTCGCGCCTAAGTCCGTTGAAATAAAATCGTTAGACGATCCGAAGAATAATTGAAGCTCAACGAATCACTGGGACAGTATAAGAACAAAAAAAAAAACTGCAAACAAACGACGATCAACTTCATATTGAAGGATTACGCACAACCAAGTCACGAAGGCGAACCGGAGTCAACCCGGTGGAATCTTAATCAAAGATTGGACAACAAGAGCAACAAAAATCTTCTAACTGAATAGCCATCTCTACATCCAAGAGATGGCAGAAGAGCTGATGTTGCTTCCTCGGAGATCGAGCTGAATCTGCCCAAACTAACTATCTTAATTCTTCAAGAAACCTACTAGAACCGAAAAATTTAAATAACATGCCTGCGCGACCGACTATCCGAGTTCCTAGAAATGAAAATACACAGTTACTCCAGGAAAACGAGCCGTTCAATACAACGTCATCTGAACAATGGAAACAAAGAGAAGCGTGAAACTTTTAACAATAGAGATAACGAGGAACCACCGAGAAAGAAAAGATAATTAATGACAATTATATTACTTGTTTAAAAAAAAATAAAAATAAAAAGATTAAACTATCTTTTAAAAATTAAATCCTCAATAAAGTCAAAAAAAACGCAATAAAACTTAACGGCAAAAAGGTATAGATTTCTCATATTAATAAATCAGGAAAGTACATTCAAAAAAAAAATCATAAGTCGCGACAAAGAGAAAGATGCCATTAACTAGCGAAACCTGTAAGAAAAGACCATTCGGAGGAATATAAGTTTTAAGAAACGCGGATTTGGCAAACGATGACGAGAGATGGTATCGAACTTACGCACGAAACGATTCCAATAAATGGATTAAGGAATACATAAGAACTCAAACGCTTAACTAAACGCTTTGTCGGGAAAATTAATAAAATCAAAAAAAAACCTCAAGCGATCAACAGGAATTCTCCCCGGGAATAATAACCAAAGACGAGTGATGTCCTAATCAATGTCGTAAGACATGGAGGCTCACGCTCTTTAACGGTAATTAAAATAAATCCCGAGAAAGAAAAAGACAATTGACGCGAAGAAAATTTGAAAAGTTTAACTTCCCGAGCGAAATATCATTAACCAACAAACTAACGCTAACCGAACGCGTCGAGTAATCCCTTTGAAAAACTCAAGGAGGGGGACCACAGTAACCTCCGTTAAAAAATAGTAAAGCGTTTGATCAGTGGTATCCATATCGTCGAACATTGGAGTGTCAATAGTCAAAGAAAAAAGGTACATGCGGCCGACACCAGGAATACCGACGAGGTGCGAAATAACAAACACGACGTCGAAAGGGATCGCGTAGAGTGACTCCACAAGGGGAGAAGGAATTTTTTACGTACTAGGCTCAATTAAAAAAAAAAAATATTCTATTAAAACAGGGAAGGTAGCGGTACGTTACACTCGCTATGAACAGGGAGGAGGGAGTTTTTTCTACAGAATTGTTACAGGGGATGAAACTTGGTGCTTTCATTTCCAGCCCGAAAGCAAACGTCAAAGTCTTCAATGGAAGCATTATGAGTCACCACCCCCGAAAAAATTAAAAGCAATCTCAAACAATTGGCGTGTTACTCAACTTAGATAGGGGCCCTATTAGCGAATCACCATTGATCAAATGGGCGACGCACTTACCCAATCAATAAAATTCAGTTGGATCTTTTTGTCTTGATTGGCTTCCGTTCGTTATAAATACTCAGCATGTTCTATTCCAAGTCAGTTCTCTCAAGTTCTCTCGAGGGGCTCCTTGGCTGCTGAATGATGAAAGCAAAGCTTTCGAAAAGCACTTACAGACTCAGGTTGTATTTTTTCATTTTATTTTCGGTCTTTTTCTTTTTATGTTTGTTCAATTCCTGTTTCGTTGTGGAAAAAGAGTTTTATTTTTATTCTTAAGTTAATCAGAAATAAATTTATTTAGAATCCTTCAAAACCAGAATTGTCTAAGGAAAATAATTCCATAACATTAGTTCTTTGTTAAGCCTAATTAGCGTTTCTTCCTCTTCTTCGATTCCCATGATAACCACAGGAGGGTAATTCCCATTTTCTTTTATTCTTCATCATGAAAGATGTACCCATTTGAAAGGAAAGTCAGACGTTTTGTCTGGACATGTTGAAAACTATCCGTTATTAGCAACATCAGTAAAAGTGCAGAATAACTTCCTTGGCTGATGTCATTAGGCTGGTCGCATGCATGTATGGGATTTATTACTATCAGCTTTAGTTAAGGTGTAAGTAATTTGCCTTACTAGTGAAAGTAATTATTACGGATTTCATTCAGATAAACAGTCGATAAACTGCCGTGTTGACAGACATCGTAACTGGATGACCATTTTGAACTGCTATTGCTGAGAAAACCTGGAATGTTGCTACTGAAAGAAAGCAACATTCCAGTTCTTCTTAGCAGCGATTCAAAATGTTAGGCCTTGTGCATCAAAATTTGTCATTTTTTATCAGATTATTGTATACAATTTTTTCATGATTCGCAGTAATAATGTTTTTAAACATTTTATTTTGCATAATAAATGTATTATATCCCAAAAATTGTGGTAATTTGCTGAATTAGCAAATCTTACTTTGTCTGCTCTCTTCTTTTCATGATTTCATGGAGATTTTGAAGTGATTTTTACACCCTTAGCATGCTAAACACACATTAATTGTGGCATGAAGGAGAAGATTTAAAATATAGTAATAACGATACGAACAAGATAGTAATACTGCTTGCTAATTACTAAATATCTGTGGTGTTCTTTCTTGTTCATAGATATTGAAATTATTTGTTTACAGATCTACTTACTTTTTTCCAAACCTGCTTATCAGTTAGGGTCACGGAATCAGCAGCCATATGGAGGATCTTCCGTCATCAGGTGCATGCCCTCACTGGTAATATCCAAGCAATTAGAACCCAAATTCTCCATATAGTTTATCCACTTGGTTCTAAGCCGACTCTTTGGTCTCTTACTCACCGGCTTGGAAAATAGCAAATGTCTAAGACCAGTTTGTGGCATCTGTATCACGTGGCCATACAAATGCAAGTGAGACCTTTCAATGTGGAGAAGTAGCGACTCAGCACCTAAAGACTCCCTTATTGTGCTGCTGTGCATTCTTATCTGGGAGCGTAACACCTGCCACAACACTCAGGAATCTCATTTCAGCTGCTTGCACCTGCGATCGCACTCTTTCGGTCATTACCTCAGTCTGAGGTTCTGGTCCTTTCAAGATGGCCTACTTAGTGTGCTTTCTATGATAGGGGAGCCCCATTGAGATAGAAAGCTTGTAACCTTAATCACAATCGGTGTAGCAAGCTTTGTCAAACATGAACTGTGGTGATCCACAGTAATGAAACAGGAGCTAGGAAACAAAACAAAGTCAAGCTCTTTAGTTTTCAAATCTATTTCTGTTCCCATTCTCACCTATGGTTGTGAGTCTTGTTTTCAGACTGAATCAGATTAAAGATGATGTGACTGAGTGCCAAAATAGGATTCATTATTTTTGGTTGGTTGAGAACATGGTCATACTTTGGAAGAGGTAGCAATATTCACATACATAAGAAGCAATGTTTATTTAGAGTGGAAGAATTTCGGAAACACACTAAATGGAGGAACAGTAGCCAAAAGTTGATTATGACATATCAGGACATATGAGCCGATTATCATCCACTAATCTTTTTCAGGCTCTTGTAGAACTGCTACAGCAATATAATGATGGACCCGGTCAAGCGATCTCAGAATGAGCACTTTATCTAGAACAGCATGGGTTGTATACATTTTTAATCATGTAGCTGGTACATCCCAGGTCTAAAACCCATAGGAAAGAAAAATCACTTGACATGGGGCAAACAGCATCATCACTAGACAATGCCTGCTATGGTCTGATGAATCAACATTTTGTTTGTATTCTGGTGATATTCATTCCAGTGTCATGCGAAAGGCCAGGGAACACTTCAAACCAGAAGCAGTACATATCATGTATTAATGCATTAAGTACTGTAATAAATATTCATTTGAACTTTAAAAAACGTTCTTGGACAATTTCAGAAGATATGGCGTCGCCATCTTGTTTATGAGAATTCACTTTTACATTAGCTTTTGGAGACGTAAAAATGAGAAAACAGAGAATTAATGTACTATATATTGTATATACTACATAATGCACTGTAATATGCAAGATATTAAGTGTTATATGCTAATTTCGTTTGAAATTCGTCAGATCGAAGTTCGTTTGAACCCCCCCCCCCCCCTTCCCCAAGTTAGGTTATGGCAACAGAAAATTGGATGGGAGATGGATTTTACAGTAAATCAATTAAACAGTATATACAATGTACAGTTCATTATACAGTACATTATATACTGTGATGTATGCATGTAGTTTCTCAAAAATGCATTTACATTAAAGGTGAATTTTCGAAATTATTCTAGTACATGGGATCCGGTCATTTGCCCCAACGACATTTTCGACCAGGAAAGTTCTATCTCCTGAAATTGTCCAAGAACGTTTATTAAACTTCAAATGAATATTTATTATGCATTTAATTCATGAATGCATAATATGTAATGTAATAATTTTGAAAAATGAACTTACAATAAAAATTCATGTAAAATACTGTAATTGTATTTTTGGCCTTTTCAAAATGAAATGACCTTTTATTATTTTTTTAATAAAGTAAAAATCCTCTGCATAATCTGGATCTTTAGAATTTAAAACTTAAAAATCCGATTCATTATCGCATGTTTCTTCAAAAAGTTTCTTAATACTGTGGTGTATAAATACTGTGGTTTCTTAATACTGTGTACATATGGTGGTTTATAAAGAATAATAATAGTCATGATAAAATGATTTCTTTTAATGTATGTTTATTTTTAGAAATTATTACAGTACATAACATATATTCATGAATTAAAGTACTGTAATAAATATTCATTTGAAGTTTAATAAACGTTCTTGGGCAATTTCAGGAGATAGAACTTTCCTGGTCGAAAATGTTGTTGGGGCAAATGACCGGATCCCATGTACTATAGGTTTCGAAGACCCCCGTCGTATCTTGGATGTCAATTTCGAGAACATTAACAAGGCCGAGTTCCCCAACTACTGGATCGGCTAGATCCTAGTTTTTCGGACTCGCTATTCGTCAATCCGCAATACGATTCTCGTCCCTACCATGAAGGGACTCTTTTTCTGGATGACTTAAAGAGGTTCATCAGGCTTCTTTCCTACTTCAGTGTACCTCATTTGGTTTACTTTTTGGGCGAGTGTGTAAAGTGAGCTAAAGGCTCCTGGACCACTCGTACTACGTTTTTCAGTACACTGATCGATTGTCGATTGCTTTCATTTATCAGTTGCTTATTTCAATCTGCTGAATCTATCTGCTAACTTTTGTGTTGAATTTCCTGCTCGATTTTTCTTTTCCTGCAAAAAAAACTCTTCTTCCACTCCTCATTTTTTATGTCTTGGAACATTTTATACTGCCAATACAATTTTTATGAATTTTAATTCAAGTTAATGGTTGAAATAATTAATTAAACTTCTTAATTTTCTGATTTAACCATAATATAACCTCGAAGTTCTTTCAGCTATTCACCCCTGTATACCCCACGGGGTATACAGGGGTGCAGGGTTTCCTAAATATTTTTTATATAAACGTGGAATTTCGCGGGGTATACAGGGGTGCGGGTATATTCGCGAAAATACGGTATTCGTGAAAAAGTCACTTTGACCACGTTTCATTTACTATAATTTCCCTCTCACTGCTGTTTATTGATAATAATTGAACATATAGATATGACGTTAAACAAATTTATGACATTGGGGAGGCCGTGGCCTGGTGGGCTTTCACTAAACACAACTTCTGTGAAGTTAAGCTACATCAGGCACGGCTAGTCACTGGATGGGCGACCCTCAAAGAATTTGATTACTTGTTGTTGACCTTCAGAGAATTATTGGGCAAGCCCCTTGCATATAGTGCCCAAGCAAATTGGAGATTGGCGTCCATGAGAAGATTACTGTGGGCTCAACAGCACCACAGTGCCTGACAGGTACCCAATGCCACACATTCAAGACTGTGTGAGTTTATATCTTAGAAGGGAAGAAAATTTTTTCAACTCTAGATTTGTCAAGAGCTTATCACCAGACCGGAATCTTAAGACTGACATCATTGACGATTCCCCCCTGCTACAATGAACCACATCGGAGAATGCACATGCCTCAGGAAACTGTTTTGAAGCTCCCTCATCTCATAAGGAATCCAGTGAAAGTCTGTGAAAAGCTAAGTACAGAGTTACAGTTTGATCATACAACAACTTCGGTGGGCGCACACGATTTCTGAGATCTTGAAAGAACACGAGTGATAAGTTTGCACGTTATTTCAGAACTTGAACAATCTAAAAAGGAGAAGAGCTTCTGAGCGGTAGTTATTAAACATGTATTAATGAATAAAGATAAGAGATAACTTGTAATTCATATGCATGTATCTTATAATTAACATTAACCAACTAATAACTTTGTCTTTAAAATTGCTTTTTACATTCATCTTGTAATTAAATTATACTGATTCCTCTCATTGTTCATTGATGATTCTAGTTAAGGATTGAATTAAGTATCTTGGAAAAAATTTGATATAGTGCGAGGGTAATTAATAAATTTCAAGTCCTGGGTATTTCATTGGTTAAAGAGGGTAACATTGCAGTACAACTATTATTAAGACAAACTTTATTTTCACTATACGATTTGAGGCTGGGAATAGACTTAAATGTTTAATCTCGAATTTATATGAAATAATAACCGATCCTCTGTGTATAAACTCGTTTGCCAAGGAGTATATTCAGGGATCAAAAAAGGTCAGCGTTAGTACCGTATATACTCGTGTATAAGCCGACCCGCGCATAGGCCGAGGCAAAAAAGGGAAAAAAATGCAACGCATGAGGGGAAAAAAATTTTATTACAAAAACATTAAATTTATAATAAGAAAATCATTGTGTAGAAAAACCATCAAAAGTAGCATCTTCTTCATCCGACTCTCCGAAAAGTTGATAAAAATCATCTTCTGTTTCATTTTCATCGGCATCACTTTCATGGCAGGAATCATCATAGTCTTCAAAGAGCTTATCATTCTCAGTTCCGTCTAGGGCATTGCTGATGCCGCATTTTAAAAATGAACGACGGACCATTTCTGTGGGAATGTCTTCCCACGCATCTCTAACCCAAGTAACCACTAGTTGTGCGTCCGGCTTCGCTATATTTCCGCTCTTGTGAAACTTGCTTTCCCAGAGCACATCCGTTATGATGTTGAATGATTAACTTGAAAACTTTTTGTTGGAATTCAATCAAATTTTAATGGTATATAATCTTTACAAAGCGTAGCAGATACAAAAAAATTATTTCAAGTATTTTATTTTATAAACCATTTTTCGATCATGGTTTCAATTTTGTTTCGATCATCTTTCAGTAGGCTTAACGTATTTTTATTATTATCACCCGACCCCAGAGCATTTGCTTTTAACAATGGAAAATTGAGGAAAAAGACGTGAAATACTGCACTGTATATTGTTTATAATTGTACAATGTGCTGTTAACGTCTATTAAAATTCATATGCTAGTGCTTGGCGATAGTATCGATGGCAGCTCATGTATCGATGTTCAAGCAGTTTCGAAATCGAATTTTTTTGTCTTCTTAAATCTTCGATGCTTCGATATTCCATTTTGAATACTGTTTAGATTAATGTATTTAATTAGCAGTTTTCCTAGCTAACGCAGTCTATTGACTGATTGGTGATTTGACTTAACCAACCATTTACCATCGAAGTACAATCGAAATTTCCATCGATGGTTTGTAAACCACCATCACTGGCAATCGATGTTTTGTAAAAATTGTTCGATGTTTGAAAACCATCGAAATTTCCATTGAACGACGAACAAAATTATCGATGGATCGCACACCACTAATTTACTGTATGTATTGGAATGAGAGAACACATAAAAATGCGCTGGTTTCGTTTGAAGCCCCTCCCCTTCTCATACTTTCTCCAATATGGCCGCCACAGCGTTTTAGAGATTCTCATAATGCTGCAAAGAGAGAGAATACTTTTATCTTATCAGAAATTTACGTATGCAGTGAAAGGGTAAATAAATGAAATCTAAACTGATTAATAAATAAAATTATTGCTCAGTTTTTTGTAAACTCCACTTATAAGAGTTTTCATCAACTCTGACCCGTGCATAGGCCGAATGTGGTTTTTAGGGGTCATTTTTTGGGGAAAAAAAATCGGCTTATACGTGAGTATATACGGTAATTGGAATAAAAACTTTACTGGGTAAGGTCTCATCACAGTATAAACTCTGAATAGGTCCATGTTGCATATTTCAATAAATGTAGAGACTTTGGTTCCAATCATCATCATCATTGACCATGGGCCCATCGCCCGTTGGAGTCTGATGACTTTTTCACCAAATCTTTCCAAGCTTCTCAATCTTGTGCTGCATGAGTCAATTACTGCAGGCCGGCTCCACACCATTCTTTTATGTCATCTATCCATTCCCTATGAGGTCTTCCTCTTTTGTTGGAGCCTTCCATTAATCCAAGGACTATATATTTTATGGTCCTGCTGTCTTCCATTCTACAGATATGTCCAAACATTTGAAGTTTTCTTTTTACAAATTTTATATTCTCCTTAGTTTGTATTCTTTTGTATATATTCTCATTTCTTACTTTATCTTTCCAACTTGTCACTAGGAGCTTTCGGTAACATTTCCTTTCAAATGTTAGAATTTTCGTGAGCCACACTTTTCATTGCCCAGGTTTCGCATCCATAAAGCATCCCACTAAAGATGCAAGTTTCAAGAATATTCAGTTTTACATTCATACTTATTTCTTTGCTGTTCCAGATCTTTTCCATAGCTTTTAATTATGAATTTGCTTTGGCTATTCTGGTTTTTATTTCCTTGCCCCCATCTAGGTCATAAGTTAGTCATCTTCCCAGGTAGGTGAAATTGTCAACAGTCTCTGTATTTTTGTCATCAATCATAATATCGTTCTTATGACCATTCTTATGCTTTATCCCTCCCAGTATAAGTATTTTGGTCTTTTCTAAATTAATTTCTAGACCATATCTCTTCCCTTCTTCATTTAATTTGTTTAGTGTGTTTGAGTTCTTCACTTTCTTCTATGATAGCAATGTCGCCAGCAAATCTCAAATTGTTAATTTGTTTTCCTTGTATGCTTACTCCCCCTACTTCATTTTTTATACAATCCACCATTCTTTCTAAATATATAGCACACAATAATGGAGAAATAGGATCTCCTTGACTTGCTCCTCTTTGTATTCTGAACCATCTTCCCATTTACCGAATATTCGAAAAACAGCTTCATCATTTTCATTTTTGTTTCTTAAAAGTCTTATAACTTAGTTGTCCACTCCATATGATTCCAGGACAGACCAGATAACATTTTGGCAGATGCTTTCAAAGGACTTCCGAAAGTCCACAAAACATACATATATTTCTCTTCTCTTTCATTGAGCTTTTTCTGCAATCAGCTGTAGTGACAGTATTGCTGTACAGTACTTCTATCTTCACTAACACCGGCTTGTTCATCAGTCAACTGTGTTTCAACTTGATTTTTTAATCTTTCCAATAGGATCATATATTTATTTATTTATTTTAATGGGTTAAAAGAATTACAAAAGTGCCCTACGAGGCTAGTATGGTAAAAACCAACTAGTTAGGCCAGGAGGGCACAATGAGAAGAACAGTATAAAAGAAGGAAAATAAATGATGTATAATAGTTAAGAAGAGAATAGTGAAAAGGACATCACAAAATAACAAAGGGAATAAACAATACGAGGCCTTTCGGTCATTTTATTTTCAAAGACCTTCCTCAGGTATAAAAAATCTTTTTGAAAGTTATAACTGAAAATCTTCTCTCAGTAAAAGATAAGAATATAAGTTTAAATACATTGTTGAGAGGTATTATTTCATCAGTTGATTGTTTACATCATTAGTTTGATCATTTCAAATTGTTACAATCAGAGAATATTTGTACATTGTTATTTATAATTGATTAAAGGTATATTTACATATTTTTATATTAAACTGATTATGATTATATTTACAAAATATAAAAAAAGGAATATAATTAAACAAATTTTTTTAATTAATAAGTGAAAAGATAGTAATTAAAAAGAATTATTATAAAGTTGT
>JAHWFO010008970.1:421615-437840 GCA_023313115.1 Rhysida immarginata | reverse complement strand
AATACAAAAGTCTGAACCCCCCTTTTATTTTTTGAACCAAAGCAGATATGTCAATTTTGATGAATCCAATGAATAGGAAGTTGTGGGTGGCCTATCCCATGGTGCACTTTTCATCATCCCAAATATGCAAATTAGGACACATTCAAAATTTATCTCAAAAACTGTAAGGGATAGAGAAAAAACCCAATTGCAAACTTGTTCAGCATAAAAAAACAAACGAAACAACAAAAAAAAATCATCCAAATCGGACCAACCAATCACCCACAATCACGTGTAGCTTTTGACCATTTCCGGAACAGTGTAGCTTGCCATCCTGGAATTGTTCTGTCTTCTGTGTGCTGAAACGTGCCTTTTATTTGCTTTTCCGCATGAAAGTAAATGTGGGTGTGGTAATTTATGTAAATTTTTTGATTTGCATGCTTTACATGGTGAAAATATCAACATTCAGTTTTCCTTGTGCAGTGTGACTGTTTGTAAGCTTAAAACCTGTTTGAAGTTTAAAACTGTAAGATAAAATCCATTTGTCCAGTGATTTCTAACACTTATAAGTCAACTTTAAACACTAAAAAATCTAATCAAAAGTGGTCCAATTTAATTAAATAGAACAGGGCCAAAACTACAAAGTTTTACAGGGTTAACTTGTATAGTCAATCATAAAAAAAATAAAGATCGATGAATTCTGAATCAGTTCGTTTTTGGGAGAAAATACCCTGTAACGAAATATTTGTGATGGACGAACAGGGTGTTCAAAGTTCATTTGAGAGGATCCTTGGTTAAGATGTGCTGTAATTTGCTGCACTGTTGCCCTTTACATTTCTGGAAAGTCTCTGCTCTGCCTAAGCACAATTGACCACAAGTTGCACGTAGAGATCCAGGTTTTTTGGCGGACAATCTAGTCTTTAAGCACTTTAACAGCAGCTGCTCTTTAATACAAAACAAATGCAATGTTTTGGCTGATATTCGCTCAACGGCTCTGAGCTGCTGTAATCGTCCCACATTCAGTGTCTGCCAAATCACATTGTTTAACCATAACTTCAAACCCCAAGCAAATTCTATTACTGTCATAAGCACCAAGCTTACCTTTGTTATGTGGAGTTCACCCCCCCCCTCACTTTTTATTAGAAATATTATTTCATTTGATTGATGAAGTGCATATATATTATATAAAGGCGATAATTATTCATGAAGGGAAATGAGACTAATACGAGATTAATACGTAAAACGAAGCTATTTACAATTTATTCAAATAAGAAGCGGTGTATAATCAATTTATAAAAAGTATAAATAATAATCTATATAAAACAGAATGAGACAAGTTAAAACAATCGAAGACAATTGAGAGCGATTTCTTGGAATTGCATCAGTTTTGACCAGGTGTCAGAAGCAGGTGTGAGGTTGTTTACTATTTCACTTGTCACCCACGCTCATTCGATAGATCACCTTATGGTGAAAAACGAATGAGAGCAATTAACGTGTTTGTCAACCCCATCACGGTCCAATTAGGTTCATGGGAATGATAGAAGCACTAGTGTTATTCACGTATAAATAGTCCCAAAGTTTTGGAGATAAATCAGAGAATCCCAGAGAGAGCCACTCTGAGAGGACCAGAGAGAGACAGACATCATGCTAGTCAGAGATCCACCCTGGGAGAGAGAGAGAGAGAGAGAGACAACCACACATCTACCGATGTATGGCAGAGCCGCCGTCTTCAGAGTCAGAGCAATCCCCGATAGAGCGTCCTCAGAGCTAAGACACAGCGAGACACAGCCGCATAGTGAAAGCAGAGCCGCAGAAGGGAAGCCACGAGTAGAACACCCACCCCGCCACTAAGATAGGTAACCTTTGACTACTCCTAATCACCTAAATTCCAGCCACCACTCTCGGAACATTTTATGAATATTTAGAATAATATTAAACTGTTAATTGAAGAATGTTCAGAGTATTATAATAATATTTGAGTAAGAGAATTGCAAACTAGAATCGGAAATCCCTTAGTGTGTGAGACAACTCGAAGTTTATTACGAAAGTTATTACATTTTAACAAATGTTATAATTATTATATTGTTGTGTTATAACGAATATTATCCCAATCCTATTATTGTGACAACGTAAGATAAATTATTGAATAACAGAGATTCAGAATTAGTGTCCATATAGTAATAAAATTAGTTGTAGTATTAGAGGATCATTATTATTATTGTTCTATCTGTTCTGTCTATCTTGTATCCACCCCCTATCAGTCTATCACGGGTCAATCCATATGAAGTGATCCAAAAAAAGTTAAGTTGGTCGCTTGACCATTTTTAAATATTTTGATTTTTTTTATATGTGATTACCCTATAATTGAGAAGTTCAAAACAGTTTTTAAAAAAGTTTTACCTTGCACCGTTACTGAATGGTGGCCATTTATATTTGTAAGCGCACAACGGTTTTTCAGTTTGGAGACATTAGCGTTAATTTGAATATCTCTGCACTCGATTAAGTTACAACATTGCAGTTGATATGATTGTTTTTAGAAAAGTCTCCTCTACAACATTGTTTATTACTCTAAATACCCTAAATTCAAAAATAACCAGTCAAAATGGCCTCCAAAGTTTAGTATTGAAAATTTAGAAAATCCACTTTTTAGACCCAAAAATAACAACCAAGGAGTGATTTATCAGAGTGTATTTTTTTTCTCTAGTTAGATATCATACACTACTAGCCTTATATAGACCAACAGCACTGACAAATGGTCACTTAATTTTTTATAAATTTTTGAAATTTGAAAATCTTAATTTTTTTATAAAGTTTTGGGCTAGTTATCTCTGGTGGGACTGTATATAAAAATTTGATTTTTGCACATTTTGTACACCTATACGATAGAAAAGTACTGTAAAAATTTCAACATTGATATTTGACTGTGAACAAAGATATGAATTTTTGAAATAATTCACATTATACTACAATTGATCTTATGGCTGTTGCCTAATTCATGTGTGATATCGGCTAGATGAATTAAAGCAATGAATGGTGCTTTCTTTTCATCAGTTGTGACGATGGATGAGACTTGGATTCCATTTTTTAACCCTGAAATGAAACACACTGATTCACCGCCACCGAAAAAATTTCGAGTCACAGCCTCTGCTGAGAAAGTTATGGTGGCCATGTTTTGGGATAACGAAGGCATAATCCTCACGCATTGTGTTCCAAAGGGTACAACTGTTACAGCTAATTCATACGAAAATGTTTTGAGAACACAATTTCTTCCAGCATTGCATGAGAAACGACCAAACAAGATCGGACGGGTGCTTTTTCATCAAGACAACGCGCCTGCTCATCGGGCACTCCTAACTCACCAGTTTCTTTAAAATAACAACTTTGAGGTGGATTCCCATGCTCCATACTCACCAGATCTCGCTCCTAGCGATTTCTGGCTTTTTCAAATCATGAAGGACACTCTCCGTGGCCGCTCGTTTCCCAACCGAGCTGCTGTTACTTAAGCGATTTACCAGTGGGCAAAATATACCCCTAAAGATGAGTTCTCAGCAGCAAAGGAATCATGGTGCCGCAGTTGTGAAAAATATGTTAGACTTCACGGTGATTACGTCAAGAAGTATCAGTAGTTACAACTTTCTGGGTTAAGTATTTTGTCAGAAAAAAATTTGGAGACCTTAGAACTTGAACGCACCTCGTAATAATCTGCTACTTAATTGAGAATAAGCCTAGATGTAAATGGACAATTTTTTAAACATAGAACTAAAGCAAAAGCTCCTATTGTTTAATATTTTATTATTAAAATAATTAATACTAACTAAATGTAGAGTGATAGTGTTAACTAAATATAGGTTACAACTAAATTTTATTACAATAAAACAATAAACCATTTAAACAGGCAACAGCCATATGATCAATTGTAGTGTATTGTGAATTATTTCCTCATTTTCAAAAATTCATATCTTTGTTCACAGTCAAATATCAGTGTTGAAATTTTTACAGTACTTTGCTATCGTATAAGTGTACAAAATGTGCAAAAATCAAATTTTTATATTCAGTCCCACCAGAGATAACTAGCCCCAAACTTTACAAAAAATTAAGATTTTCAAATTTCAAAAATTTATAAAAAATTAAGTAAACATTTGTCAGTGCTGCTGGTCTATATAAGGCTAGTAGTGTATGATATCTAACTAGAGAAAAAAAATACACTCTGATAAATCACTTCTTGGTTGTTATTTTTGGGTCTAAAAAGTGGATTTTTTAAATTTTCAATACCAAACTTTGGAGGCCATTTTGAATTTAGGGTATTTTGGGTATTTAGGAGACGTTTCTAAAAACAATCATGTCAATTGCAATGTTGTAATTTAACAGAGTGCAGAGATATTCAAATTAACGCTAATGTCTCCAAATTGAAAAACCGTCGTGCGCTTACAAATATAAATGGCCGCCATTCAGTAACGGTGCAAGGTAAAACTTTTTTAAAAACTGTTTTGAACTTCCCAATTATAGGGTAAATCACCAGGGGGCGGATTTTTATGCACTAAAAAACAACAAAATATGCATAAAAATAATGGAAATATGCACTTAAATATACATTAAAAACTTATGGTTCTTTAGAATAATGGAAGTGGGTTTTTTTTAATTAATTTTTAACAAGAAAGTGACTATTCAAAAAATCATTTATTAAGGGTTTTTGCTGCACAATTTGCTATTAAATACATTTCTAAGTTTTCTGGAGTAAAATTTTGTCTATTTGTTGAAAATACATTCTTGAATACCGAGAAAGTTCGTTCAACATCACACGAGGTACATGGTGCATACTTAAAGGACGCAATAATTTCAGCAGAAGGCAGTTCAGTATCTTCGGGAAATGTTTCCCCACATAAAATGCGGGAAAAAATCTTCATTCTCTGAAATCCTGTGTTCTTAACGAGAACATTTTTAAGTTTGTCTGCAACTTTTGCCGCTACTGCACCCAGAGCCTTTGAAATGCTGCTATATATCCTGTCAATTATTCCAACTGACCGATATAGCAGAAGTCCTTGTGTTTGCAGCTCTTCAATTCCTTCCGTTAACTGGCCGAAATTTGCAGAAATGTATGCAAGTTCTTGCAATATTGTTGGGCTGCTCATATATGTCTTTGCATTTGTAACACAGTATGCTTCATCGTCTCTCGCCAAATTGTCAATTACACTCTTGATAGCTTGAAAATTACTGGCATAAAAAATAGCCACATTGACCCAAGTACTCCAGCGTGTAATGACAGGAGATGGTGGCAGTGGAAGCTCAGGGCAGAGTTCCTTGTAAGCATGAACTCGTGCAGGTGCTTTTACAAAAACGTTTTTTATGCAGCATATTTATTGCGATTATTTTTCCTTTGGCATTTTAAGAATTTCTTAAAATATACACGATTCAATTAACTACCAATATTTTTTAGGCACGGTCTATAAACTGTTGCAGGTGGCAGGCACGGTCCGATGTCTTGATGAAGCAGTATGAGGCAGAAGGTCCCTGGTGTTAGTGCTAGAACTGAACTAGATTGGAGATGCCATACTTGTTCCGACCCCTCCTTATATAGCCCAAGAAATCTCCCATCGTACAATGCACTAATGCACGTTTCTGATTGGCCATTGCTGTCTCGACTGCAGCGCCACCTGTTGTCACTGGCGGGAAACACTCATAATGTGGGTTACGCGGGAGGGTTTTTTTTTTATCTTCATTCCTTGTAAGTTACGCATTGGTAGCACTAAGCAAACAACTGGGTCGATTAAAAAAAAAAAACTGTTGATATGAAATGGACAAAATATGCATTTATATGCTCTTATTCAGAGAATAAGCACAAAAGGCCAAAATATGCAATTATATGCATTATAAAACCAATGTTTTTAAACACGTTATATACCCAAAATCGTTGTTTATAAATTTCATGAAGTTGCATACTTGCAAAAAAATATGCATTTGCATAGAAATCCGCCCCCTGGTAATCACATATAAAAAAATCAAAATATTTAAAAATGGTGAAGCGACCCTCATTGGATCACTTCATATGGATTGACCCTCACACTAAGACCTGGAGGAGGGGCCTTGTTTTCTTCTCCAGGCACGCATACTCACTCGCCTAATCTTGTTTACACGGATTGGAAGGTGAATTGGGGCTACCGATCATTTGGTCACCCATTTGAACTATTAGGAACTCATTCAAAATCATTAAAAATTATAAACAAAATTTATTTATTATTATTTAACGGGGCCCGGGTCGTCACAGTTACACCAATCTCGCCTTCTACCAACAACAGCATGATCAGATGAATATATATCTACTCCACCCCCCCCCCTTCCATTTTACCATTCACTTTTGTCACAGTTTCAAACCAAGTTTACCTACAACAAATAATCTTTAGTTACTATCATGGGTAAAATATTATAAACAGCTGAAATCAGGATAGCCGTTAGAATTTGAATTGATTGTTTAATTTTTACTTTGCTTCATTTTAGGCAGTTCAAGAATTTTACCCACATCATGTTGGACATTATCTTGGGATGGATGTACATGATTCAAATATGGTATCACGTAACATCTCCTTACAGGAAGGGATGGTTATAACTATTGAACCAGGTATACCATAAAACTTCACAGCTAAAAGAGGGTTTCCTAATACAGGGTGCTGCTGAGCCAACTGACACTTTTCAAATACATTATTCATAAAAAATGGTATACAAAACTAATAAACAACAACAACATTTGATAGATCCAAATATGCCATTTATTCTATAAAATTTCCAAAAAATATTTTTGAAAATTGTCGAAAAGATGACTTCTACTTAAATAGATGCAACAGTCCATGCTGCACAAAAAAGCAGCTTTCTCCCCAGAAAATTTTATCAAGTGGGTGGAAAGACCAAATATCCAGGTGGTCAGAAATTAAAGACAAATGAAACATATGCTGTGTTGTGCCAATTTTCGTGTATTCACCCGAGCGGTCATCAAAACCAGCTGGGCGGTGCACTCCTTCAAAAGAGCCTGGGGAGAACCCTGAAAAGTGGCCACTGTTCGTCGCATGTTCGCATGTGTTTTCTCTCATTTTAGATGCATCATTCGCATGGCATGCTCTGTCACATGATCTTACTGTTCCAGATTTCTTTTGCTGGAGTTCCTTGCAAGAACATGTGTTCTGTAGACATATATGATGAATGTTTCCCAATTTCAGAGCATCCATCCATTCAAACAGAGGCTGTCTTTCTCAAATAATTTTCAAAAAATAGTTTCAGAATTTTATATAATAAATGGCATATTTCACTCTATCAAATGGTGGTGTTGTTAGTTTGTTTTGCATATCATTTTTTATGACCACTTAAAATGTGGTGTTGGCTCAGCGCCACCCTGTGTGCATATATGGGGTTGGTACAAAAATGAGCCCCGCTCTTTTATTTTCGTAACCGAAGCAGATATGTCAATTTTGATGAATCCAATGAATAAGAAGTTGTGGGTGACCTATTCCATGGTGCATGTTTCATCATCCTAAATATGCAAATTAAGACGCATTCAAATCCTATCTTAAAAACTGTGACAGATACACGAAAAATTCCAATTGAAGACTTGTTCAGCATGGAATTTCGAACAAAACAAAAAAGTAATTTCCAAAATCCGATGATCACCAACAGATCACCAACAATCATGTTGACCATTTCAGGAACTTGCCATCCTGGAATTGTTCTGTCTTCTGTATGCTGACACATGCCTTTTATTTGCTTTTCTTCATAAAAGTGAATGTTATTATGGTAATTTTTGGTAATTTCTTGATTTGCATCTTGAACATTCAAATGTCTTTGTGAAGTGCATAGGGAGGTAATTAAAAAATTCAACATGTGATTGTTGGTGATCCGTTAATCGGATTTTGGAAATTTTTTTTTGTTTTGTTTGGAATTCCATGCTGAACAAGTCTCCAATTGGAATTTTCGTGTATCTATAACAGTTTTTAAGATAGGATTTGATTGTGTCTTAATATGCATGTTTGGGATAATGAAAAGTGCACCATGGGATAGGTCACCCACAACTTCATATTCATTGGATTCATCAAAATTTGCATATCTTCTTCGGTTACGAAAATAAAAGGGGGGGGGGTCATTTTTGTATCCACCCTGTATACCGTATTGGCTCAATTATAAGCCGCATTTTCTTTTCCCATCATTGAAGGTTTAAAACTCAAGATGCGGCTTACAATCAAGTCCTTCAAATCTTGGCCACTATTTTGACATAAAATAAAGAGCTATTCCCATTTACCATTGGAATTCTCCCACAAGTTTGCCACAAAGGGGGCAGCTTATAATCAGGCCAATACAGTATACAGGGTGGATACAAATATATATACCGCGTGTTGTTTCAAAAGTTCCCGAACTGCCCCTTCTGTATGTAGAGAAAGCCTAACTTATGACAGCAGGAGTCATTTGTTAGTTTAAAAAGCGTTTATTTCGTGAAAACAATTACTATACCGGTATAAACTAATACCATATATCGTATGTTTTATAAATAAAACTTCTAATATTTTTTACTTTAACCTTTAATTTCACTCTCATATTCGCGTATTTGCATTTATGTAAAATAAATAGCGGGATTCGTAATGACTGGTAGCATCCATTAATTGAAAAAAAAAGAGGTTGAGGGATAGTGGCTCTTGTCTACCAGCCCTTCAGCATACCTGCACAACAATACATTATGCAGGGAAAGTCATCTCCTGCGTTCGGGAACTTTTGACATATATATGTCTACAGAGCACAGGGTGTTTACAAACACAGTGTACAAACTTTTAAAGATTTAGAATCTTATTTTGACTATATTTTGCCAATTAACTGGAGTCGCAAATGAATCCTTGATACATAATAAATTATCAAACGTCATACATATAACAGCTCTCTGAGGTTTCCTCATAATATTGTGTTGCTTGTTAATTATTTTCAGAAAACAGAGAAATTAGAAAACTTGATACTGATAGTCACAACGTTTTTAATAACCAATTACTACACATTTGTAAAATTACAAAAGGTGTTCAAACTCTTGACCATGAGTTTCGATCGCTGGACATCTTTAGATTTCTTTTTCTGAGGACATCTGAAGAATATGGTGTATGATACTCGGAAGATGAGTTAGTAGTGCGAGGGTGGCTGCAAGTGACCATGTAAGAGACACTGCAGAGATTTTGGCAGTGTCAGAAATTCAATGACAAAATCATGGTCAACAGTTGAACTCTGTGAGGCATGCATTGCTGTCCATGGTCAACAGTTTGAACACCTTTTTTTAATTTTACAACAACGTAGTATTTGGTTATTAAAAACATTGTGACCATTAGTATCATGTTTTTTAATTCCTCCGTTTTTTGGAAATACATTAATGAGAAAGACAATATTATGAGGAAGTCTCAGATGTTTGACAATTATTTTATGTATTGCTACAAGGAAGGATTCATTTGCGACCCCCAGTTTATTGACAAAATATGTTCAAAAATTAGTCCTCTACTATACCTAAAAGTTTGTACATGTTCATAAACAAGCCTGTATATAGAGTGGTTGTAGATATTGTAAATCTTCACGAGAAGAGTTTTATGTTCAGGTATATTTTTTCAGCAATTGATCATGTTAAAAACTTTTGTTTTGAATATTTATTTTGATTATTTTTTGATGCGTTGAGATGTATATAGTATTAATTAAACAATCATTGAAATTGGCATTATTCAGATAGTATCTGCACTAATTTTAGCTAAGGTGAGCAGACTTTCCAATTTTGCTGGAAATTTTACAGTCCCAAATTTTTGGAAGGTATTATCAGGAGGTTTATCTGCCCAATTCAGTTATTCTGTCCTGACTGTCCTAATTTTCATAAAAATTCTTCAGAAGAAAATTACTTTCCTCACATTCTCCTTGTACATATTTCAATCCTTCAGCTTCTCTGAGCATCCACTGGTCTCTCCTTCTCAGCAAACACACAATGCACCTGAAGTGGCTGCAAAACTTTCAGCACTGTCTGTGAATATTTGAACGGATGCAACAGTCAATGATTCGAAGAGTGCACGCATGTGTAGAGGCACACGGAGGACATTATGAACTTTTTGGTGAGAGTTTTTGACTTTAAAGTAAACTTTTATTGATACTTCAAAATCTAAGGATTTTCGGACACATGTTTTTTGTTTTGGTATGAAGAAACCGCCAAAGTTTGTAAATTTATTTTTGATACACCCTATACGTTATAGTAAAACTCCTCAAACCCGGCATCAGTGGGACCATCTCATTGAAAATGGCAGAAAAAGAAAATGGTGGTTCCCTTTCAGAGTGTATATCTTTACTAATATTTATAGTTTAATAAATACAGACAAATAATTAATTCAATTAATTAAATAAAGAATATGTTAATATTTTAAGAATATTGGTTTAGTAAGTTTTTTAGTTATTTTACAGACCTGGTTGAATGTGAAATCAGCTCGAACGTGGTTTTTCCTTGACTTCCGAATTGTACTTCAGTTTCGTGAAAGGAATTTCTTCTTGATTATTGACCATTTATTTTTCATTTCACAACGTTTGTGATAATGTGTAACGTAAAAGCTTGATTTGAGATTGTTTGTTATTTATGATACAAATTTAAGGAAGCGTATACTTGCGATTCATGAGCTCATAGAGTTGTATTTGGCGAAAGAAACGACGGCAGTACACGAATTGTACGAGAGCAAAACTTACGATGTTTATTCATTGAGTAGTACAAGAAGAAGAAAAAAAGAACAAGTAACGCCACCTAGTGGCAAAACTGAAAAAGGCAAAATACGAAAATATCCTTAACATAATAGCCCCAGCCTTGAAAGGCTTGACTTTCAAAGTGTGGCAAAAGAAAGCAATAAAGCACAAAATTAAGGGACATTAACAATGGGGCGTGCATATACTTTTTGTTCTCGTTGATGGCACTAGCGTCAGCTTGATGTATCGAGTTTCCCACGGTTTATCAATGGCGTTTGTTTAATGGAGTTCTTGATGATATTCTTAGTGTTTTTTTTGCGTGTGACGACAAAATGGATGAAGTCAGTCTAACAAACGAAACGGTAGTTGAACCAAGAGGATATTAACTCAAAAAAGGATAAGGAGGTTTTAAAATTCCACATCTTTACTCAGGATATGGAGATGAAAATGGAGTGGATTATAAAAATTAGAACAGGAAAGCCTGAGTCCGATTGCCCGGGTCGCAGCTGATGTTTTTCCGACTCCGATTATGATGTAACAAGCATGGGTAAGTTATTTAGTGGCTAGATATATATAAATAGATAGATTAATATAACTGCTTGATATTTCTGTAAGACGTAGCAGATATTTGTAACGAAACGAAAGCCAAGGCCAAGAAAAAAGCTGGGTAAAAGTTCAGCGAGCAGCCCCGTTTGCGTTTATGCTCTGAATTTATTATTGTAACATTTCTAATTAATATGTAAATGATTTATCACATTATTGAAATTATATTTTAAGAAACTTATGTAGGAAAAAAATCACAGAAGTTCCGTGATGATGAACTTCAGCTAACGAAGGGCCATATATCTCTATTCAACGTACACCATCACGGAATTTTCGTGATTATTTTCTCGCATAAATTTCTTAAAATATAATTTCGATATGATAAATCATTTACATATTAGTGAAATATATTATAATAAATTCAGAGCATAAACGCGACAGGGCTGATCGATGTCAGCCGAGAACGCTACACAGGAATTTTACCCAGCGTTTTTTCTTGGCCATGGCTTTCGTTTCATTACAAATGTCTGCTACGTCTTACAGAAATATCAAGCAGTTATATTAATCTATTTATTTAAATACATACATCTAGCCACTCAATAACTTACCCATGGTTGTTACATCATAATCGGAGTCGGAAAAATGTTGGCTGCAGATTCGGGCAATCAGACTCACAGGCTTTCCTGTTCTAATTTTTATAATTCACTTCTTTTTCCTCTCAATATCCCGAGGAAAGATATGGAATTTTAGAAACCCCTTAATCTTTTTGAGTTGGAATGGCACTGGGGGACGCAACAATTTACTGACATAGTCTAAAAACAAAATGAACTAACCATTAAAACATAGATAACATCTGCACCGCTGGAATCTTCATACATCAAGCCGATGCTTCGCCCTCTATACACGAAAAACGGTGAACAGGTAGTGCACGCCCCATCGTTGGGTAAGGGACAAATCTTGGAGAAAGATCTTTTCAAAAGTCCGGTAGAAGTTCGGATGGTGGCTACACGAGGGATGCCATCTCTGCCAAGATGAAGCTGGGTGATACGACCGAGCTTCCAATGGATAGGTGGTTGGAGATTTGGCCAGGAAGATTCTTCTAGAGAGAGCCACGGTGGACCATGAAGCCACAAGGTGGAATCCTTCAGCACAGTAGGAGAGACCCCTCTTGAGAGGATGTCAGCAGGATTATTTCCACTGGAGACGTGGTTCCACACAGCATTGTTGGAGAGTGTCTGGATTTCAGATATACGATTGGCGACAAACGTGTTTAGACGATTTGGATGCATTTTCAACCAACCAAGTATAATAGTGGAGTCAGTCCAGAAGAAGCACTGATGAAATGTAATTTGGAGCGCAGAAGTAACCTGCTGGGCTAAGCGGGCGAGAGTAAGAGCACCACAAAGTTCTTGTTTGGGAATGGATATAGACTTGAAAGGAGCCACTTTGGCTTTCGAACACAACAAATTTTAGAAAATAGTACCGTTTTGATCAACAGCGTGCACATAAATGCAGGCGCCATAGGCCTTGATGGACACATCGGAGAAGGCATGAAGCTGTATACTTTTCGTATCATCGCAGATGATACGTCTGGGAAAGGCAACTTCGTTTAGGGCAGGAAGATCATCTTTCAGGTTCAACCATTGAGTGGACAAGGAGCGAGGAATATTATCGTCCCATGAAAGCTTCTCTAACCAAAGCGCTTGCAACATCATCTTGGCCTTAATAGTGCAAGGGCTTAGCAAGCCAAGAGGGTTGCTTAGTTATTCTTTTTGGAGAAGTAAGAGAAATAGAGAATGTCAACTTATCATTAAGTGGCGACCAATGCAGTCCAAGAGTCTTTGTGCTATCATGCGAGCCAATATCAACTAGGATAGGATGAATGTCGGACTCCATGAAGTCTGAAAGAATTAGAGGCTCGTTCGAGATACATTTTCGTAAGTTGAAGCAACCAGTTTGTAAAGTAGCAGAAAGGTTTTTGCACAGTACTTTTGCTGTGGAAACGTCATTCGCTCCACTCAACAAATCATCAACGTAGAAGTCTTCTTTTATGATTCGAGAGACCTCAGGAAGGGATTGTGCGCATTCAATACCCAATTCGTACAAACATCGAATTCCTAAGAAGCTAGCAGAAGCAGTACCATAAGTAACAGTGTTCAGATTATAGGTTTTGATGGTGTCATTTGGATCAGGTCTCCATAAGATGCGTGGCAAGGGTCTTTGAGACTCGTCAATCAAAACTTGGCGATAAATCTTTTCTATTATCAGCTGAGAAGGTGTAGACATGTTTGCGAAATTGGATTAGAACACTGAACAGATCCTGTTGAATTGTAGGGCCAACCAATTGTAAGGAGTTAAGTGATTCACCTGATGTAGTAGGAGCAGAAGCTTTGAAAATGACACGAAGCTTTGTAGTCAGGCTATTTTCTTTGAGAACGCCATGATGAGGTAAAAAGCAGGAAACCTCAGAAGGTGCAGGGTCGCAAACGGACATGTGGCCCAAGTCTTCATATTCTTTCATGAACTGTGCATAACGCTGATGCAAGGCAGTGTTGGAGACAAATTTTCTTTCGAGATTTAGAAGAGATTTTTCAGCTATTTTGTATGAGTCACCTAATACTTCTGGAGCTTTATTAAGAGGAATACTGACAATAAATCGACCAGTAGAATCACGCTTGGTATGGCTCTTGAAGTGAGATTCACACTCGTCTTCTTCCAAGGTGCGGAGCTTAGGGGTATCGATTTCTTCCATTTTCCAGAAATTTTCCAATCGCTCTTGAATGCGAACGGTGCTATGACTAAAATTACAGCGAATGTCTTCGGGGATAGTGCAAGGAAACGAGCCAGCTACAATCCATCCGAAATGAGAAGCTTGCAGAATAGGCATTCTGGGTCCAAGTGAAATGCGCCGAGTGAGAACAATTTGCCAGAATGAATTTACTCCAAGGAGAATGTCTACTTTTCCAGGGACATTGAACTGAGGATCAGTTATCCTCAAGCCGTGGGGAATGTTTATACTGGCAAGATCAATTGGTGTATAGGGAGTGCAAGTGACTATGTCATAGCTGACGTCATTTGCGCGATGAAGGGGCCGAGAGCTTAGGAAATGCGATCGCTGGTTCCAAACATTGTAACCACGCAATATATGTACTAGTAACGTTGAAACGGGCGGCCAGTAAAACCAACATCTCTTAAATTATTATGTGAATTTGTGTAATTTATATTATTATTAAGGCACTTAATACCGTTATATAATTTATAAATTAATATTAGAACGCTTTTTAATCACGTTTAATCACTTAACAAAAGAATGCCACCATTCGCAGATCTTTCTTTCTTTTAGAAAATGATAGATGTGTAAATCGCTGTTTTGGCTCCTTCTTGAGCAGTGAGGAACTCAACAATTTCACATCTTATAAGTGTTATAAACACTGGGTTTATACAAAGCGATTTTATTCCATCTCTATGTTGGAACCAATGTTAAATCCCAAAGCGAGAAGACTTGTTTGGAACCAATTCGAGTCACGTGACTGAAGAGCACCCAGGATTGACATCACATTTGCACTCCCTATTGGGCAGATGACCAGTAATCTGAGGAACAACCAAACATTGAGACTTCAAGCGACAATTGGAGACTTGAGAATCAACGAGAATGGACACTGGTAGTAGAATTGGTGATGCCCTGAATTTGGATGTTGACTGAAGTTTCAGGCAGCTGGAGCTTCTTACACAGGGGAGAAGTTACAAACAATGAAGTACTACCACAATCAAATAGGGCTCTTGCTTAATGGATTTGACCTTGATTATCAACAACATTCACAACCGCAGTGGAGAGACTAGCACATTGTTCAGAAGAGGACAACGCCGAAAGGGTGACTGTATCATTTTCAACAACTGAGTTCTGGGGTGTGGTTATGGGATCAAGATTTAGAAGAGTATGATGTTTAGCTTTGCACTTACTGTAGCAGTGCT
The DNA here is from genome assembly GCA_023313115.1 of Rhysida immarginata. Taxonomy (NCBI): domain Eukaryota; kingdom Metazoa; phylum Arthropoda; class Chilopoda; order Scolopendromorpha; family Scolopendridae; genus Rhysida; species Rhysida immarginata. The sequence goes on along the minus strand of JAHWFO010008970.1, from coordinate 422,633 downwards.
TAGAGCTACAGTTCATAGCAAAGTGACCTTTAGAAAGGCAATTTATGCAGCATCTTAAATTCTTCACTTTAGCAAAACGTTCCTTGGCAGGCATAGATTTGAAAATGGAATAAGAGTACAAATTATGATTATTATATAAGAGTAAGAGTTGTGATTAAATATAATTAAAAAATAAATAAAACTCCATTTAATTAAAAGAAAAGAAATAAAATAAATAATAGAAACAATGAAAAAAAGTCACCCAATTGATAAATTTAAAGGTTGAAGGATGAAACAGAATTGAAACAAAGGTCTTGTGGAGCTTATGTAGATGAAACACAGATGAAACACAGAAGAAACGAAGATCTAGTGGAGAAATGTTACACGAACACAGAGAGGCACAGTTACAGGTGATAAAAATCCCGAAAACGTTTTAATACATCTCAAGTTTGTCATCTACGTGTCTACGAATCATCGAACTTTCATCATAGACCTTCTTCACCTGTATCTGGATCTTAAAAATGTAGAAATGTAAAAATGCATTTCAGTGAACTTTCTTGTCTTTGTTCAAAATTGTATAAAGTTTAAATTCACCAAAATTCAATTCATTTTTGGGACATTTGCCCCATTAAAACCATTGGAAGTTTATAGCCTTACATTGATAGGGAAAGCTTTCCCATTCACACATCGACTTTATATCAATTTTCTTAATAAAAAAACAAGTAATCTTTATTCAGTTTAATATTTTCACTGCATAAGTTTTCTTGTAGGCTTTGGTTCGAGGCAGTTTGCAAGTACAGCATAACGATCTTTGGAAGAAGTTAGTTTCAAATTACGGTAGCTGTTGGCGACGAGAAATTCGAATAAAAAGTGAATTAATTTATTGTATAATGAACTGGAAGTGTCAATGCAATGTAATTAATGTATAATACATGATAAATTCGTGTAAATATCATCAGCACAGAAGGGAACTTTGTCGAGGCAGTTTGGATTTTTATAGGCCTACATTTCTCACTCACACATCGAAAGAAAAATAATA
>JAHWFO010008970.1:399569-414245 GCA_023313115.1 Rhysida immarginata | reverse complement strand
ATCTAAAGAGGTCCAATCTGCAACATAATCTGCCAGCCGGGGACTTGTGAGTATCCCCAGCAGTCATGCTAGGGTCGACACCTAAGTAGAAAAGCTTCTACTCTCCTAAGTTCAAAGTTCCAGAACCCGGACGTTTTGTAGAGGTAATACTTATGATATCCAGTCGATATCATTTGGCTTCTTCTAACTCAAATTCCTTTCCTGTCATGGAGAATACATTCCATGTGCTGATTGACAGCACTCTGTCCCGTTTCTCCTCCAGGATAATGGCATGTGCTACCCCCGACTGTTTCCCCAAGCGCATAGCGAGTGCACTGATGGGGCTTCTCAAATGCATTGCTCCAACATAACAGCCGGGAGACTGCCGACTTTTTCGAATGGGAGCTCTGGCTAATTCTCGAACTTGGGTAACTTAGCCTGTGCCACATCCAATGCAGTATAAATTCTTGCATTCATCAACATCATGATATGTATGATTTTTCAATAATTAACAAAATTAAGAAAGATGAAAGTTAACTTAGCCCCCTTTGCCATATTATAGCAGCACCATTACCTGAATGACAAGCTGGATTTGGGTGGACATCTAAGAAAATTGGATACATACTTAAGGGGCAGGAAGATCATCCTTTTTGCCGGGAATGCCCCCGCCACAAGATTGACTCACCTCTAGAGAACATAAACATAGTCGGTATGCTGACGAATACAACATTGATTCAACCTTGGACCAAGGCATCTTCTGAGCAAGTAAGGCGCACTATCACCACAGATTATATGTAATACGCTTCACGCATTACCGTAAATCCTCTACTATAATGCAAATAATTTTGGCCTAAAGAAAGCACCTAAATTCGTGGGATCGTATTATACAAGAGGATAATATCAGCCTTGCAACGACTATTTGCGACAGGGAAGGAAAGGCATTCTGTTGCATTCTGTCCTGATGAAATTCACGTGAAATTACCATGTATTATACGTTGATTAATTCATTCACTTTTTATTTGGATTTCTCATTGCCAAAAGCTAATATGAACTAACGAAGTTGCATTCTGTCCTGATGAAATTCAGACGAAATTACCGTTTAATATATATTACCAGTAATTATATAGTATATACAATAATTTAAATTATGTATTCTCCCCAAAGTGTACAAATAAATGTAGAAATGTAAAAATGCATGTAACTGAACATTCTTGTCTTTGTTCAAAATTATATAAATCTCCAAACATAATCATAGCATATGTTCTCTGTTTCATTGCATGGTGCAAGCTTATTTTCCTGTTAACTCTTATTTAAAAAGTGATAAAATCTAAAATGAACGACAACATATCAAAAATAAAATTTCAATTGTGCATTTATTAAACTTTATTGCCTTTTATTATTAATAAATTTAAAACAGAATTATACTCTTAAAAAAATAAATAACAGTTCAAATACATAATCAGAGAAAGAGTTCAAATATTAAGAGAGCAATTTTGCAAATTTTTTATTTGTTTTACTTTTCACTGCATTACAAACATCTCTCCTCAATTCTCTCGCCATAAAATAAAAACTAGTCTGGATATAATACAAAATACAGGGTGAACAAAATACAGTCGCTAAACACTTAAATTCTTGTGGCCACTCCTTACAGGACATTAGTCTTTGTATTCTTCATAACAACTTCCATAACAAAAAAGGAAGAAAGCAATTAAAGTCCTTTTCTCATGAAATTAATTCCCTATAATGGCATTAACCTTCGCAAAGGCACCATTCTTTCATTACCTTTCCCCCACTTCCCTCTCCCTCCAACTATTCTCTAATATGTCAAGGGGCTTTTCTACAGCTTCTTTCAGTGTCTTTGGCTTCCCTCCCCCCTCTATAAGCCCCTGTATATAAGACTTCTTCTAAGCCCGTATTATCACTTTCACTCTATCCAAAAAGTCAGTTTTTTTTTTTTACAGAATCTTACCATGCTGTGTTCATTTCTTTTTAATAAATTAATTATAAATTTAAAGAAACATTTTGTGTACCATAATCATGATATGAGAGTACTATGATTATGCATCTATTTGATTTTTTTATTCAATTTATTTTTTAAATATACTTACTTTCATTAACAGTTTATTTAACTACATAACAAAGAAAGGTAGAGGTGAAGGCTGTGAAGAAGAAGAAGAACTACATAACAAAGAAAAAATAAATAATATTTGTTCCACAATATCTTTTAAATCAAATTAAATAAACGACCCAAACTGCAAAACAATTCCTGTGATTGGTGCCAAAACTGCAGCAGCGCCACAGTTTCAAAAACTCCCGCGGAGACAATTTGGAGTGACTGCACACTTTAATGTTCGGTTCCAAGTTTTTCTACAAATAACTCATCAAAAATTGTAAATTAAATTTTTTGTTTTCTTTTAACTCTAATAAAGAAATGTATACAACAATTGGTTTCAGATAAGTATTAAATCTTCAGTAATAAAAAATTATTTTCTTCTATGTCAATCTCTACTTCCCCTTCTATGATATGATTATGCTCCAAATTTCAATTTATTTAAATAATACTCCCCCCCCCCCCCCAATTAAAATTCTTTTGGGTTACAAACTGTTACGATATGGTGAGTCATACTGTAAAACGACTATATGTAAACACTAATTCTTAACCCAATGGGCAATGTCACCCTATATACCACTTTGAGTTGATTGGTTATTCTTGATTAGCAATAACACTGAAAGCACTACATAAACTCTGGCATGTGAATGGAAGTCGGTACAACTTATTCATCAATCCTCTTACATTCGATCTCCAGCATCTTTATTTAGTGATTCTTTAATTGTAAAGATTCAGATTATGTATATTAAAAATGTAAAAAATAGAGGTTTTTTCCTGTATATTTTTTGCACATTTTATTTCTTGCGAGGAATCAAAAATGGGGATTGCATTATACAAGAGGATAGTATTTTTTGCTGGGGTTTTGCACCGAAAAAGTGGAATCACATTATACAAGGGGGTGCATTGTAGTAGAGGATTTACAATATGTGATGCACATCAACGACCACTTTGCAAAATCGGTTTCCTAAAACGGGCTTTGTTCCTAGTTTCTCCTACAACCATTAAAAACTGTTTTCGAAAGGCAGGTTTCTTCTTAAATGATGTGGAAGAGGTTTAATCTCACAGGAATCTCCCAAGGTGAATTTAAAGCATTTCTTGATTGTGACAAAGATATGCCTGCTTTGGAACCCTTTCTGACAGTCACATTTTGAGTTATTCCAAGTCAAATCGCATAAACTCTAGTGATAATTGACCTTAGGGTCTCAGATTTTTCCCAAACTTTATCAATGTATTCTAGTGGATAAAATATAAGGCATGCATAGTTTCATTTGCCAGAAAAAAATATATTTTAATCATAATTAATTAAGAAAGTTATCAAAATGTTGCGCACCTCATCACATAAAACGAAACATATCTCTGGTTATATTCGTTCTAAAGAATTATCGTATGTGTCAAATTGAAGCTAAAATGAATCATTCTTTTGATTAATTTACTTTATGAAGTTCAAAATAAAATATGGAGGGGGGGGGGAATGAATTTTAATTTTATAAAATTCTATATTAACCTGAAAACGATGCTCTAAAATTATTAGAAAAATTTAACTTAATATGAGTTTAATTTTCTCATATCCATTGCATAACACTATGAAATTACAGGATGGAATTCTGGAATTCCAAATTATTCCATCAGTATTAAATTATTTATGAGGTCAGGTGCGCCGTATTGTGTGACCAGGATCTGGGATACAACAGTGGCTCAGGCAATGTCCTTAAAACGACGATCACGTAAAATGCGCAGTTAACGTTTAAATTAAATTACATCATTTCACATTTATTTTCTATACTTCTAAAAGGAATTCCACTTTGAAACTTGGTGGCCATAAGAACAAACATCAAAAAATATGCTAGTATTTTTTATAGATTTTTAACATTTTTCTTTAATTTCAATTATTTTTGAAATTACATAGCTTAAGAGGACCGCCCAGTGTTAGGGATAAATTTTTTATTTATTAATGGATTTTAATGAAATTTGGCATGATGAAAGAATTGTATTAGTACTGTAGATTGATACCAACAACATATCTTAAGTGCATTCGTTGCAGAGTTATGCGCACTTATTGTGAAAACTGAAAACGTTCACTCATTGTGCATATAATGATTACACTGTTGAAGACACTGTAGGTTGATATGGCTTGTATCATTGGAAAGAGCAGCTTTCTTACAATAAAAATAAGCTTCTATTTTTGATTTTTACTTAGTCTGAAATATATTTTAGGGAACCTGTTCTAAAAGGGGTACCCTCAGCGAGAGGTGGTATAGTGGTCTTACTGTTGAAACTTTTGATATAATAAAATATAAACTAATCCCATAAATAACTTCTTGACCTCCCCACCTTCCCAAAATGCCCTAGATTTTGAAAATCCATCCAGTAGAAGCCGAGAAAAGTGTACCAAAAGATTTTTATTTGCTGCAAAAATGATAATCGAGAAAAAACGCTTGTCAAAGTTTTCAAAGATTCAAGTTATCCTAACAAAATAAATGGCCTAGACAAAGGGAGAGGGATTCAAAACTATTTTTATTTTATGTTATAATGACCGAATTTAGAAATAAGATGCACAGATTGATAGAACAAGCGCCAATAGTGACTATAACAAATTTTCATTTTTTTGCAAATTTTGACCCAAAAATTTAATTTTTCACTGGGCGGTCCCCTTAAAAATTCACATTTTAAGCTTTAAAATCAGCCGTGAATTAAATCTGTATGACATACAGTTTGAGAGAAACGTGTTTATAGACCACCTTAACCAAATCTGTAAATTTGACTGAATATTTTTGTAAGAAATTGTTAAATCAAAATTAACACTGTGGGGTTACTTATTTGATGTAGGGAATGCGTAAAAAAATTTGAACTTATATAAAAATGGCGTGTTTTTTAAGTGTTAAATTTCATGTAGAATGACTCGTTTGCAAATCATTGAAAAGAAGAATGGTTGAAACAGTTGAAGATGAACAGCCACTGAAGTTACAGAAAGCGAAAATTTGGATTGATGAACAGCCACTGAAAATATTGCATAAGGCGGCGTTGTATGCTCTGTCAGTTATGTGCCAGTTTTTGGAGCAAAACCGTACAGATTATACAGTAGAACCCGTATATAACGAAATCTGTTAAAACGAAAAACATATTATATCCCAGTCCCCTTAGAGAAAAAGACATTAAATGTTAGCTGTGTAGAACGAACACATTTCTAAAAAAAAAACCGGTTATAACGAAGAATTTTTTTATCCTTAATAGAAGAAAATACATCTTTCCAGTATTTTTTTTTTAGTTTTGCATCGATTTTTAATTTTATTCGCTAGTATAAATGATGAATACAGCCTAAGTATGGCTGTATTCGTAAATTGAGCGCACAGAGGGTGCTCGCTCTAAATGCTTTCGTAAAATCATGTGCTCCTGAGCTTAGTGAGCGTAGTTTATCTAGGCCAGGGAGGAGGGAAGCGGGTGGAGTGAGCATATCAGTCAGCCAGCATTAGCTGAATAGAAGCCAAGGCAGTGAAGCCCACTAAACCATTTAGAGGCAATTCCGCCATATTAGTAAGCCCAACTTTCAATATAGGTGCCTATGTTCTCTCAACAAAATTTCACTTTTATTTTCTTTAAAATTAAGAATCATAATACATACTTATATAAAGTACAGAACAGAATCATTTTTTTCTGAAATTTTAATTGCTTAATTTTTTTATGCAGATTTAAAGAAAAGAAAAGCTTTTTAAAGCTAAAATAAATGCATAATAATCAACTTGAACGCAATGTAAATTGAAATAAATTACGAAAACCAAAAGAACTTTATTTTTACAGTTATTACAATTATAAATGACGAAAATGATGCTTAAAAAAATCACTGATCAGAAATAATTAAATTTAAGATATAAACAATATTACAGAAATTACTATATTAAAAATAAAAAGGAAAAATCCTGTGGAAAACTTAGAACTAATAAAAAACTCTTTCACCACAACGATTATAGATTGAGAAAATACAACCTGATACTGGAAGTACTTTTCGGAAGCAATTGCTTCCATCATTCAGCAGCCCAAGAGCACCTCACGGAATCTGAGAGAACTGCCTGTGTCTTGAAACAGCTGAGTATATATAAGGAACAACGACCAGTAAAAGAAAAGCATAAAAATCATTTTCTCTGATTGGTTACTTGGTTCAACCACCGAATTAGAGGGGAGTCGCTGATTGGGCCTCTATCTAGGTTAAGTAATAAATTACTATCCGATTGTTGGATAGCAATGCTTTCGAAAGCATCCAGCAGGTGTTTCTTGTTTATTGATTTTATCAGATGTACATTGTTGTTAGGAAAATCGTGGCCTGTGTCGATTGAATGTTTTGCTACAGAGGACTGGCTGCTGCTTCCATTCTTCCTGTGTCCCATATGCTCCTTATATCTGGTTTCAATGTTTCGCAAAGTTTGCCTTTTGTAAAACATAGGGCATTGGGCACACTTTATTACATAGATTCCTGACCTGAGAAGTGGCGGTATTTTGTCTTTCGGGTTGGGGAAAATGTCCTTGGCCTGGTTTGGATTACTGTAAGAAATAGAAAGATCAAAAGACTTAAAGACTGTACTGAGACCTCTGATTAGTTGCTTATTGAAGAGTAATGAGATGGTTCTTCCCTTTTTCCTGGTTTTTTCCATGGTGGTGATATCCTGTTTTTTTGAACCGTCTTTTCCTGAGTAGGTCTGTGATAGTGCGTCTGCTGTAACCATTCTTAGTTGCGATGTCCTGAATGAGGGAAATTTCTTGATTGAAACGTTTTTGGTTAAGTGGGATATTTATGGCTCTGTCCAACATGGAAATGAAAGTGGACATCTTATGGTTCCAGGGGTGGCTCGAGTCGCTGGTGATGTAATTAAGGCTGCTTGACGGTTTCCGATAAACTTCGAATTCCAGGTGATCTAGATTTCTGATGATTGTGACGTCAAGGAATGGCAGTTTTTGGTCTTTTTCCACTTCAAAGTAAACTGTACTGTGGGGAAAAAACTGTTTAAATGAATTATAAAAGTATCGATATCGCATATTTTTGTATTGAATATCGTGAAGATATCATCGACATATCTAAACCAACAGTCTGGGAAGTAAAAATTAGAAGTTTTGAGGATATCCTCGAAACTTTTCAGAAAAACCTCGGCTAGGATAGGGCTAAGGCATGAGCCCATTGGGGTGCCTCCAATCATTCTATAAACCTTGTCTTTAAATCTGAAAATGTTGCTTTTACCACACAATCTGGTTAGTGTTAAACATTCTTCATGGACCTTAGGTATCCTGTAAAAATCCTGTATTTAAATATTAAAGCAAATTACAGTACTGATATTTGGTCTTATAAACAGTTAAGGGACGGATATATATTAAGAGAAGGACGAGACACAAGAACCCTGGAATACAATAAATAATAGTTATTAATTAAAAATACAAATTAAATAAAAAATAAGATATAATAAACAAAAATAATTAATCAAAATCAATAAAAAGGAGCTTTTGATTTTGATTAATTATTTTTGTTTATTATATCTTATTTTTTATTTAGTTTGTATTTTTAATTAATAACTATTATTTAAACAGTTAAGGGGTAGTATTATATTTTGGCAATAATAAATTAAACTCAAGAGAAATTAGCAACTGCTTATCTGGAATTTTCATGAATGAACAATCGATATAAATAAGTAACTTCTTAATTTAAAATAATAAAATAAAGGATGCAGGCATTTCGCTAAAGAAGACCGGAAGTTGGGCCAACTAATATGGCGGAGAGGGATGCAGGCATTTCGCTAAAGAAGACCGGAAGTTGGGCCAACCAATATGGCGGAGAGAACTCTTTCCGGCTTCAACTATTTCTGCTATTGCTCCCTCCACCCCCTTCGCTCCTCCCTGATCTAGGCTCAGTTCGCTCTCTAAGAAAACAATATGGCGGCTCGAAAGAGTTTTATAAACTTCAATGAATTTTCGTGTTTTTTTTTTACAGTTTTTTTTTTTGTCATTTTTTTAATATTTAATTGCTGCCAGTTTCAAGTTCGTTTCCTTTTACAGTGTATGTCATTTTAGGAAATCCTGTTCACCGTTCTCTAATAAACTTGAGTAAATCAGCGATGATCACCTTGGTTCGATGTAAATCGTTAGTAAATTATAAGAGCGCTCCCTCAGATGGTTCTGGAAAATTCGATCGATTACCCACCATTCCTTTATTTCTCGTAAATCACGCATGGCCAAAGAGAAATAAGCGAAAATCATGTTCATGTTGTTTCTTTCTTTAATCTTGTTGATTGTGCCATGGTGATTTAATCAGTTATAGCTTCAAATCCATCAAAAAGAAAACTCAATTCAGTGACATTAGAAACAAAGGTAAAAATTTTGGAAGCGGTTGAAAACGTCAGTTGTAATAAAGGGGATTTAAGTGAGGCAATTCAACATTCCCTAGTCAACTCTATCAACCATCATAAAAAATGCAGATAAAATTTTAAAAAAAGATTATTTTAAACTTTGTTTAGTACCGTAAATGTTCATTTAATCGCCGAGGGATAAAATATTTTTTGCAAATAAACGCCGGTCTTGAATAAACGTCGGGTGCAAGGGATTCCTCTGCTCCTGTGTGGGCAGATATTGAAAATTCGGCGATTGGGTATTATATCACGGTAACCTGGTATAAAATTTTATATTTAAGTGTGTTAACATTAAATAAACGCCGGTCTCATATAAACGCCTGGGGAAAAAAAAACATTTGTCAATAAACGCCAGCATGTTCATTATCTCTGACAGTAATACACATTATATAAAATATGTACAGTATTTGAAAAAACCTGATGTCCTGTGTACTGTTTTAAAATCTTATCAGTTATAACAAAATTTTTTTAGGGTCCTATGGGATTTCGTTATAAGAGGTTTCTACTGTATTGCTTTTTATGAACTTGAAGAGATATTGAAAGATCTACTTTAAATTTTTCAAAGACTTAAATAACAGATTTCTTCCATTCTTGATATCTACAATATGTATTGCACTATACGAAATTGTCCGATGAAATATCTTAATAAACAATCTTAAGAGCAGTCCAGATATGAGACACTTCCTCTGTTCCCAAGGCAGCTCTTATAAGCGGAGTCTACTATACAGGGTGTTTTTGAATTGAGTACAGATTTTTTGGGAGATGATAGAAGAGGTCCTTAGAAGTATTTTTTGTCATATGAACATGGGGTCGCCGCAGCTCCGTTTACTTACAATACTGCATTGAACAATGAAATGACACCAGGACGCAGTGTGCATTGGTAGGCCTAGATTATTTTATTTTTAACAATTAACACAAGCAATCTACTGTATGACTTTTACAGTAATTGTTCGAAATGACCGCCATTTTCTTCATAGCACAATTCGCAACGCCTTATGATGGATTGATGTACGCGTGGAAACAGTTAATTTGCAGGTCGCTGATGTCACCTCCTGCCGCGACAACACGAGCTGCCAATTCTTCTTCGGTGTCTACGGGTTCGGAGTACGCCATTGATTTTATGCTTCCCCATAAAAAAAAAAAAAATCCATCGGTGTGAGGTCTGGCGATCTTGGTGGCCAAGCAACTGGTCCGCCACGACCAATCCAACGACCAGGATATGTCTCATTTACACTGGTGGACAAAAGTTTGGGCTAAGTGTGTTTTCTAAGAAAACAATTATTTAGAGATTTTATTGTTATGACACCTTTTTACTTACTATTGAATATATCAAAATTGACAATTGAATAATTGATCTTTTAATTTGTTTTTAAGTTACATCCAAATAATGCAAATTACACTGTTCAAAAGTTTGGGGTAACAGGTAAATAATCATCAAGATATCAAAAGTAAAAGAAATTAATATGAAATCTGACCGCTATTTGACTTTATAACTTGAAGAAGACGATTTGTCATTGATGAAAATAACTTCTTGATGGTGTTTGGTGCTATTTTAACAGCGGAGGCCTCAATTGCATTGATTAGCTGCATACGAGTTGAATACTGTTTGTCAGCATAAATATCCTGGCTCATAAGATGCCAAACATTTTCTATAATGTTGAGGTCGGGACTCCTTGCCAGCCAGTCTAGTGTACGAACTTTGTTAGTGGAAAATCATTCAGTAAAAATTCGTGCTGTGTGGATAGATGCATTGTCTTGCTGCCACATCCATTGTTTTTGTCTGTAGTGTCTTTTGCAGAAAAGAATGGATGTGCTTTGAAGGTCTTCTAAGTATTGGTTGCCGTATATTTGCTCTCAATTACTTTTATCTTCAGGTGACCCGTGTTTGAAATGGCACCTAATGGTATCACATCTCCTCCTCCCATTTGGTGCTTATTTCTGACCAGAGCAATTGGTTTTTGGCCTTGTTTTTTAACATAACTGCACATGTTATTTGGTCCATCCATGGAAAAATCGTTTTTCATCAGAAAATACCACCAACCCAAAATCAGTCTTCTCATGATGTGTTTCTGAGCAAATTGAAGTCTTGCTATTTTATTTTTTGGTGTTAATGGCAGTGATTTTTCAATAGCTTCATAGTGAAAGTTCTCATGCTGCATTTCACGCCTTATGGTTCTGGTTGAAGCCTTCATATCAAGATTTACTTCGATGCGCGTACTGTTTACAATGTGGCCAGCTGCAATTTCTCTTCTCCCATGGCGTTTTATGCTAGATTTTGTCCGTCTTGTAAGTGCAGATGGGTTTCCCATCTTCTTTCCTGTCTTCCTGTTTTCATTTTCAATTGCCCTGATTACTGTATTGTAACCAACATCAGCAATTTCAGCTTCTCGCTTGAAGTTCTCGTGTTGAGCATACAATGCATGAATTTCCTCCGTTTCTCATCAGAAATCATCTTAAGGCACTTCTTCACATTCCAAAAAATCAATGGACAAATATTCATGCACTTTACTGTAAAAAATATCAATTATTTACCTGTTACCCCAAACTTTTGACCAGTTCAGTTTGCATACTTTGCATGTAACTTAAAAACAAATTAAAAGATCAATTTTTCAATTGTCAATTTTGATATATTCAATAGTAACTTAAAAGGTGCCATAACAATAAAATCTCTAAATAATTGTTTTCTTAGAAAACACACCTACCCCAAACTTTTGTCCACCAGTGTAGGTAATCTCTAACTGCTCTTGTGTTAGGTTAGGTTATTACAGTAGATTGCTTGTGTTAATTGTTAAAAATAAAATAATCTAGGCCTACCAACGCACACTGCGTCCCGGTGTCATTTGATTGTTCAATACAGTATTGTAAGTAACGGAGCTGCGGGGACCCCATGTTCATATGACAAAAAATATTTCTAAGGACCTCTTCTATCATCTCCCAAAAAATCTGTACTCAATTCAAAAACACCCTGTATATCACAAATGTCATGAGATGAAAAATAAATGGTCAAAAATCGCAAAGTGAAGCCTTTGAAAACCGGAAGTAGAATTTGGGAGCCAAGTCAAATGTGCCGGTTTCTGGAAAGTCAAATTTTTAGGATGCCATATTTGAGGAAGTTTACTGTATTATATTTATGCAAATAAAAAATTGACCCCTCCCCCCCCCATGATCATCCGATGCGTTTTATTTATTCAAATGTGCGTCACCCTCGGGGTGATTCAAATTAAACACATTGGAGCCATGTGGCAGGCTGACCGGGGGGCTGAATGGCTTCAAGGTTGGAGAGTATGCAATTCAGGGCAATGGGAAGAGATATTAATAAGAATAACATGTCATTCCCTAACCAACCACCAGGGCAAAATGTGGCACTGACAACAACAACAATAGCAGCCCTCATTTGCGGCCAGCACTATTCGCACTTAATCTAATGAATATATACTGGTGTCCAAAAGTTAAGCAAAATCAATATCGATATACTTACTTCATAAACCAACTTCAATAATGAGGTGAAACTTGATAATTGTATGTAACACCGCATTGGAAGGACAAAAAGACACAGCCATTTAATTAAACTCGTTTTATTTCATAAAACAAAAACTTTCTGAAAACAGAGAAATAGACCATGGGAAAAATGGTTCTAGTTTTGGATATGCTCATCCCCTAGTGACCACACGAGCCATGCACCTGTGATCCATGTTTTCAGTGAGGATGTGCAAGAGCTCAATTGGCAACAAGTTCCCTCATGGCAAAGAGTAGTTTAGAGCTCTGGGATGGTCATTGGTCGAGGCTGACAGGATGCAGTTAGCCTCCCTAGCGCATCCCATGCATGCACAATCTGGTTCATATACAGAGATCTTGCTGCCCACTCTGTGCAATGGATATCCTCACTTGGCGGAAAGTCCTCCACCAGCAGAGCTCTGTGAGGAAGTGCATTATTGTCCATGAGAATAAAATCTGGACACACAGGACCTCTCCAACCTCTAACATGACCTTCCAGTATTTCATCTCTGTATCTTTGAGCATCTATTTAGCATGATGACTCCCCAAACCACTGTCATACGGGTCTTTTTCTCTGATGTTGTTGGGATTATAACAGGTTCCACGTTCTCTCCAGAGAGTAGGTTGACGAGATTGCTTTGTAACCCGAATATGTCCATAGTCATTGGTGACTAGCACGTGGTCCAGTTATGATGTTCTCGATTTTAGTTTAAATGGGCCCTATGACTCACAGGGGTGAGCAGGACACAAACTGCCAGACGTTTACCATAAAGACCAGCTTTCTTTAGCCTCTGCTAAACTGTTTGTCTGGAAACTCTCAGTCCTAAGACAGCTGCAAGCAGGTTACACCACTGCCTGGCAGGGTCCTCCGATGTCTTGCAGTTGATTGCATATATTGGTCTTGCTGAGTGAATGTAACTCCTCAGCGACCTTGCACTGGTTGGTGTGTAGCATCTCCTGTGTCTTGGAAATGTCCCCAAAGTCTGGAAATCACACTTTGTGGAACATTCAGTTCTTTGGAGGCTTCTGTTTGTGGGTGTCCTGCTTTGAGTTTTGCCATTATTCTACCTTTCATGACAAGATCAATTTGGCGTATGTGGTCCATATTAAATGCAAAATCAATTACAGGAGATAATTTAGAAACACCCTGTATACTAGCTGAAATGATATTGCTCCATTCACCAAAAACACACTCTTGCATATAAGAAGGAGTTCTCCTAGCATGGCTTGCAAGAGTGTGTAATGTGACCTTGTCGTTTACTGTATTTATTGCACTTTGATCACTTTGCATAAATTTGTGTTTCTGAGGGCGAGGTCAAAAACGCAAACACCGAGTTGGGTTGGTGAAGCAATTTGCTCGATTGTTAATGTATTTTTGACTATCGTAGCAACAATGATTTTTATAAGCTTTTTATAACTTTGCTGTGTTAGTTTGTTTAGGTCAAATCTTGTAATCAATATTAAACCAACTTTCCGACAAGCTAGGGAGCTGCAATTTGACACACTTATGCAGAATCGATGACAATTTATGATAAAGAAAAAAAATTTCAAATTGGTTCATTGGTTCGTGTTCTAATGGTACTAACTCATTACTACGAATTGATTGTTGTAACAATTGGACATTTCGTTATGGCGAGAGGTAAATGTATCTATTGTTTATTGTTGCAAAATTAAGCTGTATTGTTGCCACTAAATAAAACATTATAAAAGCTTGGTTTGATAAAACCTTTTTCCTCTTAACTTGTTTTCACTAACTCTACTCATTGTTAGTATTTTTGACCTCGCCCTGAGATGGTGCGATTGTGAATTGACATTGGTTTAACCATCTAACTGATTTATATGATATTAAGTAGTTTTTTTGGATCTGAACCTTTAAATGTTATTTTTCAATTAAGCTTTAATTTTTGGACACGAAGTCTATTTACTTGCTGATAAATAATTTACCCACTTAAATATTCACTGTTACAACTCCTGGATAAAAGTATTTAATAGAGACAGGCTTGTCATACAAAACGAAAGATATATTCTAACACCAAATAAAATAAAACGGCATACACTATTAAATAAAATAAATATCTTCAAAATGAGACAAAAGTTGTACATCGGTAATAAAAAATAGAGAAAGTACAGAATTTCAAAGTTAAGACATACTGGACAAAAGTATTTAATAAACAGAAAAAAAAGTCAAATTTAACTACTAGGCTTATTAATAAATAATTTTTCAATACTTTGTAATACCACCCTTTGCTTTCAAGACTGCAGCAATTCGGCGTGGCATTGTTCCATACAATTTAGCACACTGAGTTGCGTCAAGTTCCTGCCAACTATCTCAGATGGCTTTCCGCAATTCATCAAGGTTGGTAGGGTGTTTGGCATCAATTAATTTTTTCAGGGTGCCAAATGTTTTCAATTGGATGCAAGTCCGGACTGTTAGATGGCCAATCCATGATCTGAATGTTGTGTTCTTGCAAAAATTGTTTGACAACACCTGCACGACGTGATTCTTGAAAGATGACATCTATATCATCTTCAGCGAATGAATCGTCCATACTTGGAATTAGAAAGTGGTCTAAGATGTCAATATAAACATCCTTCGTAACTGTTGTTTTCAGGATGCATAAGCGACCTGGACCTTTGGCCGTTATGCAACCTCACATCGTGATTCCTTGTTGGAATTTCAAAGTACCTCTGATACAATCTGCATGTAGC
>JAHWFO010008970.1:302773-399559 GCA_023313115.1 Rhysida immarginata | reverse complement strand
TTCCTTGTTGGAATTTCAAAGTACCTCTGATACAATCTGCATGTAGCTGTTCTCCGGCGTAAACTTTGCCTCCATTCCCAACTCCAAGACACACATGAGACTCATCGCTGAAAACAACTCGCTTCCAGTCATCCTGTGACCAATGTTGCTTGTCTTTCGCCCATTTCCAATGATTTGTCAGGAAGGGTTTCTTCTTGGCTTTTGCTCGTCTAAAACCCATTTCAGCTAGGCATCTTGCATCGTCTTAAGGTGCGGCTTGAGCAATGGGCATTATGTCTCTTCTAAACATTGTTAATCTCTATCGAAAAAGCTCTGCGCATTTTTAGACAGATTTTTTTTAAAGTCCTATCTTGTCCAGTTGTGGTTGTCCTTGGACGACTACTATATTTCTTGTTGGTCAACACTTGTTCATCTCGAAAGCGTTTTATGATATTGGAAACTGTTCCTTGACCACAGCCAACAATTACCACCTCTGTTTGCGTTTTCTTTTCCTTCCATAATTTTATAATCAATTTTTGCTTTCAATTGAAAGTTCATGTTTCTTGCCCATGATTCTTGGTAAGAAATGTAAATCTTCACAGCAACATTTTTTCCGTATTAACATAGAATATGCTACTCATTTGGAGGGGTAAAATGGATTGACAAATTTCATAGGAAATTAATAAATACAAAATATTAAATACTTTTGTCCAATCTATCCTATGTTGAATATTCTGTAATTTCACTATTTTTATACAGTGGTCTATAAAATTGGGTGTATAAAAACTGATACTGATCTGGTGTTAGTTATTCACGATTTATGTTGATGTAGCTTTTGTTCGGTATGAAAAGCCTGTCTCTATTCAATACTTTTGTCCAGGAGTTGTACAGGGTGGTTATAATTAAAGTGACACCACTTAGCCCCTTCTAGCAGCCGTTCTGGTAATCAAATTTTGACGAAACTTGAGATATATGTTATACAGACCATGGGGAAGAGAATTTTGCAATAAAAAAAATTAGTTCACATTTTGACCACTACGTCAAAATATGGTGCTGGACATGTAAGAAACTATCTGAGAATTTTTACTCAATCAGAGACGTTATGCAAATGAGATGTAAAATTAGAAAAGCTTTAAAATGACTGAAGTTAAATGTAAAGTCATTCTTCACGATGGCTTTAGCTAAAAAGGGTCAAGCTTTATTGGTGAAGTTGTTTTACCAGAACTGCAATAATGCTTCTGCTGCACTAAGAGAATATCGACATTTGAAAAAACTTGCGAAATGGGCCTATGTCCATTAATGGTTTAAAAAAAAGATGATTAAGAAATTTGAAGAAACTGGTGAGTTGGGTGTGCTGCCAGGGAGAGGATGGAAGAGAATTGCAAATGTGACTGTGGAAGATGTTGCTGCTGCTGTAGTGGAGAGTGCTTCAAGTTTCCAATATTCTTCAGCAAGTGTTCAAGCCGTATCACGTGATTTGTCTATTCCGTGGACTACGGTACAAAAAAGTTTTGCATTCCATTTTAAAGTGGTATCCATACAAGATCCAGGTGGTTCAAAAGTTGCTTCATGAAGATCCGGAAAAACACACTGATTTTGCTTGCCAGTTTCTGGCTAGAATAGCCGTCGATAATGCATGGCCATGGAACATTTTGTGGTCAGATGAAGCGCGTTTCACACTAGACAGAGCAGTGAATGCTCAAAACTGTCGCATCTGGGGTACTGAAAAGTGCCTTTTGCACTCTGATTATGTGACTGTATGGTGCGGATTCACTTCACATTTCATTCTTGGCCCCTTTTTCTTTGAAGAGAACACTCCTCAAGGCACTAAAAGATGTTCAATCACTGTTGCTCGTTACTGCAAACTTCTGCAGCAGAAAGTCGTTCCTGCTTTACAAGAAAGACAATTTTTAGACACTACTGTCTTTATGCAAGATGGTGCAACAACCCACATTGCACGACAAGTGAAGGAATTGCTTCATGCTCATTTTTGAGATGATCGTGTGATTTCGAGAACTTTTCCAACTGCATGGCCTCCTCGTTCACCGGACTTAAACCCTTGTGACTTCTGGTTGTGGGGATATTTGAAAGACAATGTCTATGGAGGAAGAATATGGACTGTCCCTGAATTGAAAGCAAGCATAACACGCCATATCACTGCGATTCCTCAGGAAACCCTTCGCTCTTGTGATGGACCCACCCTCCAGGTAATGCACATGAGTGCATATGTTATAAACAACACTGGAGAGTGAGGCTATCAAGGGTTCGGGACCAGTGATTGGACTACGAGAGCTTAGGTTTATGTGTTAACTTAAATTCGTTTTATTCATATTTTCTTTTCTCACATACATTAAATTACATAAATCCATGTATTTTTTGATAATATTCTCGGGGCCCCACAAGCGCTATTAAATCAATATTAGCATGCAATATTTCAAAACCAATATTTATTACAAGGTTGGAATCGTGTGCACTTCAATTCCCGACGCTTGAATCTTGAGTTAGTATGCCATTATATTGAATAAAATTGGGAGGGCTAACGCTCACTCCACGCGGCGAGATCAAGTTTTGATTCTTTAAGATCGCCACTGGCAAGCTCAAGAGACATTCAGTGTTTATTTTCGCTACATGTGTTTTTAAAATCTCACGGTGCGTACACTGGGCTCGAGATTACTGCTCTCTTTTACTTCCGTTGCTTCGGCTCTCTCCTCAGATTCAACAAGAGCGTTCATATGCATAATTGTATTAAACTACGTACAAGTTTTCCTTTTACAATACCGGTCGCTAATCACATTATACTATGACAGAAGGAGAGTTTGCAAAGCTCTAAAAGAACAAGATTATCTTTAAGTTTTTTTGTTATGACGGTTCAAAGTCAACTCGCGGGGCATGGTTTAAATGTTTCGTTTTAGTTCACGTGTTTTCCGGTGGGAGGATCCGTATTCACGTCTAGTTCGAACATTTTATATTCGCTCAACACGTAGCTCTTTGCATCGATAAGCAAAATTGAAAAGATACCACTCACCGGGATTCCTTTCGCTCGCATGTTACAACGTCAACCAGGACAGCCATATGATTAAACTCTGTACTTTACACAACAGGCGAAGTCATCACTCTTCCTTAACCACGGCGTCGGACATCGTTGCGCCTCCATTTCGCCTGATCTTCATTTGCTTCGCTAGCCCTCGTAATTTACTTGACAACTTATTTAGCTCAAAATTACACCAGGACAATTGAAATTTATACTCATTAGCTGTGCACTAAGTATAATTAATTTTAAAGAATAAATTAGAATAAAAGAACAACAACTGTTCCAGCTCGAACCTCTGAACATTGTGTTCGAACATGGAGGCTTCATCCTCACGTCCACACTGCTCAGAGCCCGACTTTGGAATGCCAATTTTACATAAAAAAAAAAAACTTCAAAAACATGCGCAACAAACAACATTCACACACAAGCACTTATTCTCTGAAATTCACACAACAATGCTCTATCGGAGGCTACGTAAAACGAAAATGATACTAATAATTGTAGCCGGCAACAGAGCACACACACGAAACAGCCACACTTCTCGCAACAATATAAACAACAACAACAACAGCTACGACGATATGGATACGCCCAAACACCAAATAAATATGCAAAACCATTTTACAAGCGGTTTATTTATTCAAAAACATCCCGTTTACGAACTAAATCACTGTTTTCAATACGATTAAAGCACCCAAGACAATCGCTCCAAACGCACTTGATTCCCCTTACTACCTGACAATAACAAACATAAAGCCAAACTCTAAACATACAGGTACGCCCCTTTTTAATTTCTATATAACCACCCCCTCTGCCGGACACACGTGACTACCAGCTCACCTGGTACATCACACTTTACTGTGGAACATGCAATAATGCGCTTTGAACATGTCATTGACACAAATGGAATGCACATTGAACAAATGCTCTGATTTTATAAATTTCTCTGCTTCTAACTTGTTTTTGTTATTATTCATGCGCCATATTTTGACGTAGCGGTCAAAATGTGAACTAATTTTTTTTTTATTGCAAAATTCGCTTCCCCATGTAAATATGGTCTGTATAACATATATCTCAAGTTTCGTCAAAATCTGATTACCAGAACGGCTGCTTGAAGGGTCTAAATGGTGTCACTTTAATTATAACCATCCTGTATAACCGTCACTTTAATTATAAGGGACAGTTATACAGGATTACAGGGAAAGTCAACCTAGATATTTAAGGACGTTATTATTTAAATAAGGTCATTCATTATTCTTTACTTTTAAGTAAACATTTACTCTTTGTGGTCTGGGACCGCTTTTTCTGCCATTTTGTGTTTGTTATGCCTACTTAACTGAGAGTATTATACCTTTTTGAATAGTTAAAAAGACGTAGAAGTTATTAAAATAATTTGCAGGATAACTTCCATAGAACTTTTTTAATTAATGTGCTTCAAAGTTGGGAACACTTACAAGGGAATCTCACATAGCCTTTTTTTTTTGCGCGCTAGCACACCATGCAAGCGACAGCGTTGTGTGGCAGCGGAGTGCTCTGGAAATGCAGAGTTCAACAAACATGGCGGTAAGATAGCAAGCAAAATTGTTAGCGGGATCGCTAAAGAATTGCAGTCAGGGCACTGTTATTAAGCATAAAACCTTAATTTTGCTGTACAATTATTCGTCTCGAAATAATTTATAAGATGAATACTATTTTTATTTAAAATTATAAAGCACTGCGATATATACGGAAAATTTACGAAGATTACCGAATTATTATTTTTTTTTTAATTAGTGAATCGGGATCCGATACATCCATCCAGGGCCTTTATGGCCAGAGGCCGACGAGTTGGGTCCCTGGATGGACCTGGATTCACGACTGCTGTATGATAATCGCAGCAGCCGGAGGGATGAAGATGGTTCATCACTGATGGTTAATATAATGAGATAATAAATTAAGGAAATGGCTATTAATTACTATAGACATTTTTTACTGGAAAGCAATTAGCTAATTGTAATAATCTATTTTTAAAAACTAAGTTTGTTTAGAAACTTGAGAATCCATTCAGTTTTCGTCTACTGCTGTCTATTTCCATTGATTTCATGTGAAATGGATTCGTGCTTATTGCTGAGTAGTTGAAGAAAGAAGTTCTGTTAAGTGCATTAATACCCACAGCCCGCTTTAACAATGGAGTCCTTGTATGGCTATGCATGCTCAAATTTTTTCGTTTTTGCGGTTTATTTTGAAAGAAACAAAATTTTGCAATTTCTTATTTTGCAAGCATCTATAGTAGTTTCAGATGACATTTAAAGTGAACACAAGCACTCGTACATTGATTGTTATTACAGTCAAACACTGTGGAACGTAATGAAAACGGTAGTTCATTCCACAGTGCAATTGCGTTGTAGGGGAAACGTTTTGATAAGAAGCCTGAGATTCTTTCAGGGACGACGAAAAGATATCGCCTAATTAATCTAAATTGTTCGTCAAAATTAAACCAATTTTTTATGAATGTAGCGGGGTGTTTTTCGTTCCTTAAGGCCTCTGCTGCTTCAGTAATCAAAGCATCTTTACTAATGGTCGCAATAGTGGGCAATTTATATTTTGTGCAAGTCCTTGACACTGAGTCTAATTTATTTAATTTGAAAGCCATCCGGATAGTTTTGTTGTAAGTAGTCTTGAGCCTTTTTTGATTAGCACCAGAGGTCGAAGACCAGAATATTGCTCCATAAGAAATTCTAGGTATGGTTACTGCTGATATTAATTGACATTTTTGTGATACCGTAAGTAAATTCCTCACTCTTTTAATTAGGTAATTGAAACGGTGTATAGATACTATTAATTGGTCAACTAGTTCATTAAAACAAAGATGGGAATCTATTGGTATTCCAAGAATCTTGATGGAAACTGAATCAGTTTGACCTTTATAAATGTTCACAATATTAGTTTTTGCCTGATTAAGACTGAGTCCTCTACTGTCATACCATTTTGATAAAAATTCTAGGTCTTGGTTAAGGGATGCCCTTATTTCTTCTTGTTGGTTGCTGGGATAAGTGGCAAACAAGTAATTGTCATCGACATAGCTGACAATACACATATTGAATTTATGCTTAAATAGCGAGGCTGTCGATACTGCATATAAGAGGGGACCGAGTCCAGAACCCTGCACAATGCCACGCGTAGAATTATTACTAATCAGCGAGTCTTGGCTGATGATATTTATTCTATCAGTAAAGTAATCCTGGATCAGTTCCAAGTAACTCTCTGCCACACCGAGAGCCATCAGATCATTGATGAGTTGTTGTCTACATATACTATCAAATGCTTTAGAAATATCAGTCTGTGCAATTATAAATTTGTAATTTTTGTCGTACGCTTCACAGGCCTTGATAAATATTTCGACTGGTGTCCAGTAGACTTTATAGCCTGGCCTACTCCCACGCTGTTGGTCAGGAATTTTTGACCAAAGGTAGTTGACGAGGTTATAAAATACAACCTTGTCAACGATTTTTGTAAGGGGGGATAAGACCGAAATTGGGCGGTAGTTGGTTATGGTGAGCTGATTCCCTTTTTTGTAGATTGGTTTAATATTGGCTATTTTCAATACTGTGGGGATCTTCTTACTTTTTACAATTAAATGGCACAGGCGGTAGATCATCTCATACCCCGAATCATTTAAGTTTTGTAGCATATTTCCTGTTATAGTTAGAGGATAGCTTGGACCTCTTATTTTCACTTGTTTAATTAGCTTAATCAGCTTTTTACCGTAGGGGATAATCGGTTCAGGTGATTTGTCAGTATTTGTCCTCTCTAGTTCAACAATTTCTTTGGGTTGTGGGATGTTTGTTGGGTTATTAACCCATTCCAAATAATGTTCGTATTCGCAGGGCAATAGTTTAGGTTTATTATCGGGACAGTTTTGTTTTAGCAATTTCCAGATCTGATTCTCTTTGACATGTTGCGAGACTACCTCTCTCTTGGCCTTCCTTATGGCTTTTTTAAATGTCCAATTTGCCTGTTTATACGAATTCCAAGCTTGGATATCTTTGGTTGCTGCATAGTTTTTGTAGGCGATCAGTTTTGTGTTCCATTTGTTTCGGATGTCTTCATTCCACCATTTGTTATTTTTCATATTACTATTGCTGCGACGATTACTAAAAGTGAGTCCTGCGGCGACTGCAGCTTCAGTCATTATTGTATTAATATTTTCGAATAACAAATTCACATCTTTTATATTTCTCAGATCTTCGCATGTAAGAATATCTAATTGTCTGTGAGGTTCATCTATTTTAAAATTTGTGTGGTTAGGGATAAAATTGTATCTACCGTTGTTGGTCTGAGTTCGGGCCCCACATAACATTAATGTAACCGAAATAACTAAATGATCACATTTAGGTAAGGTCAAATATTCAAGTTCACTGTATTTTATGGCCAGAGGTATATATATGTGATCAATGATGGACGCCGTTGAAGTAGTGACTCGCGTCGGACTATTCACAATTTGTTTAAGGTCCAGGGCCTCTATACTAGTTGCCAAGGATTGTATTTCATGTGATGGAAACATCCAGTTGCAGTTAAAGTCGCCCAATATTATATTATTATTTGTTGGATCAAGTTCTTCAATAAGGTTGGTGCATTCTTCTATCGGTATATATGTTGGACGATAAACTAGTAAAAAGTTCTTCCACCTTTTTCCTATGGAACATTTAATAAGTACCACTTCCATTCCGTCTTTACAGGTGGTCTCAACTAATAGAGATGGTATCTTAAGGGTGACATAAATTAAGACACCCCCGCCTCTGGTTTGACGGTCGGTTCTGTACACTTTGTAACCAGAAATTGCGACAGTTTGGTCGTCACAAAGTGACGTCAACCATGTTTCAGTTATGAAGCATAGGTCAGTAGAGTGTGTTAAAAGCCGAGCCTGTATGTGGTCCAATTTAGGTAACACCGACCGAGCATTTAGGTAGGTTATTTTTATTTCCACATATTCTTCATTCTTACTCTTTCTGGGGCGTACCAGGCCTCCGTTCCAACTTTAGTTCGCTCCAGTAATCCTTATTAAATTCGGGGTTTGGGCCGTAAAAAGGTCGTACAGATACACCTTTCGGCCACATCGATTCTCTCAGGCATTTTTCTAGAGATCTGTCTAATACCCGTACAAACACATAGGGAGATATCTTGCCAGTGCATGTTATCCATCTACCAAATTCGTTGATGTTAAAATTGTGGTCTCGGAGTAACCCTGCAAGTGTAGCACAGTCACATTCGTCACTAACGTTTCCCAATTTCAATCGAATTGAACGTTTGGTTTTAGTAGGTATGGACCAGGTGCCTGCGCCCCATAACTGATCGATCTTTCCTCGATTAGTATAAACTGTGTGTGTGGAACTATGTTCCTAGTCTCCGTCATTTGTCGTTCACTTTGCTCACCAGTTTCACCACTTTTAGATACAGATTTGTTATTGCTTGTAAAGGCTAATTTAGGCAAATTTTGAAAGACTTCTTGTTTATATACAGGGTGAATACAAAAGTCTGAACCCCCCTTTTATTCTTTGAACCGAAGCAGATATGTCAATTTTGATGAATCCAATGAATAGGAAGTTGTGGGTGGCCTATCCCATGGTGCACTTTTCATCATCCCAAACATGCAAATTAGGACACATTCAAAATTTATCTCAAAAACCGTAAGGGATAGAGAAAAAAACCCAATTGCAAACTTGTTCAGCATAAAAAAACAAATAAAACAAAAAAAAAATCATCCAAATCGGACCAACCAATCACCCACAATCACATGGTGAACTGTTTGTAGCTTACAAACAGTCACACTGCACAAGGGAAACTGAATGTTGATATTTCCACCATGTAAAGCATGCAAATCAAGAAATTAACATAAATTACCATACTCACATTCACTTTCATGCGGAAAAGCAAATAAAAGGCACGTTTCAGCACACAGAAGACAGAACAATTCGAGGATGGCAAGCTGCACTGTTCCGGAAATGGTCAACATGATCTTCTGCTTGTGGGTGATTGGTTGGTCCGATTTGGATGATTTTTTTTGTTTTGTTTGTTTTTTTATGCTGAACAAGTTTGCAATTGGGTTTTTTTCTCTATCCCTTACGGTTTTTGAGATAAATTTTGAATGTGTCCTAATTTGCATGTTTGGGATGATGAAAAGTGCACCATGGGATAGGCCACCCACAACTTCCTATTCATTGGATTCATCAAAATTGACATATCTGCTTCGGTTCAAAAAATAAAAGGGGGTTCAGACTTTTGTATTCACCCTGTATAGTTCTATCCTGGGTTTCTTTCTTTTTTTCCTGTATTACTCTAGGATTTAGGCAATGACCTAAATAATAACATCCTTAAATATCTAGGTCGACTTTCCCTGTAACCCTTTATATTCACCAAATTAAATTGATACAAATAATAAGAAACTGAATGCACATCCATTTTATGTGACAGACACCTAAGTTTTACTTTCTGATTTTATACTCTGAAAAAGGTGCTACACTCAGAACAAAAACAAAAAGGTACAAAATCATATATGAAAAGAGAAACGACCACAAAGGAATTTAAATTTTGATATGATACTTCATTGGTATTTCATTTAGATTCATTATTTAACTCGCGTTATATTGCACTGTAGGGGAGGGAGGGGCAAGTTGTCACAACCACAATAGCGCTTTTACTAAAGCAAAAATAATTATTTCAACCTCAATTTCTTACATTTGGCAACACAAACATCAGTGACAGAACAAGTTTCATGAAGTATCTGAGTTCAGTAAGTTTTTATATTAATGTCAATGTTTTAGAAGCTGGTAATCATGTTTGGCAGTTGAGATAGATTTTGAAATTTTACAAATTTATTAGAGAATAAAGTTAATTATTATGTTTCATGTAATAAGCCTATAATATGCCCAAAAAATGTCCATACTCGTTAACGCGTGTTACAACGACATATTGATTCGTGTGACTTTTAAATTTCAAGGAGCAGTTGGGGCAAGTTGTCACAAGCCTCGTGTGTGGGAAAGTCATTATTAATATTTATTATTAATTTTGATTTCTGTAAGAATTACGATATTATAACCTATTTACTTATGTTTTATTTATTGTTTATGAAATAAACAAAATATGATGCGTTATTTATGTTACAGAACATCCAAGAAAATGAGAAAGTACAAAAGAAAAACTACCAGGGGTGAGATCTCGAAAGACCAGTTAGAAATGGCTATTGTGGCAGTGAGAGATGGACAGATTGTTTGGGAAACTGGAAAAACTTTGATATAAATTATAGGACCTTGCAGAGATATGTGAAAAAGTCAAACAAAAGTGGAATTGAACATGATGGTTATGCCACAGCGAGAAGAGTGTTTGATGA
The DNA here is from genome assembly GCA_023313115.1 of Rhysida immarginata. Taxonomy (NCBI): domain Eukaryota; kingdom Metazoa; phylum Arthropoda; class Chilopoda; order Scolopendromorpha; family Scolopendridae; genus Rhysida; species Rhysida immarginata. The sequence goes on along the minus strand of JAHWFO010008970.1, from coordinate 389,183 downwards.
CAACACGGAAATGCTATAGATTAGCTATTCAAGATGTATGCTCACTGGCATTCCAACTTGCGAAAGCAAATAATGTAAATGTTCCTGAAAACTGGATGAAGGAAGAGAAAGCAGGATCTGATTACTTTATGAAACTTCATTCTGATCTCTTTATTAGGGAACCTGAACCTATTTCTGTTGCTCGAATGACGAACTTCAACAAACACAACGTCGAAAGGTTTTATGATAACTTAGAAAACATGGTTAGTCACAGAGCTGAGTTTGGACCTGAAAATATTTATAATGCAGACAAGACTGGGATAACTACTGTTCAATGTCCTCAGAAAATTGTTGCTGAACAGGGCATAAAGCAAGTAGGTGGTGTTGTATTGCAAGAAAGAAGTGAAACTGTCACACTATGCTGTGCTGTGAATGCTGCTGGTTATGCCATCCCACCGTTTTTCGTGTTCACCCGGGTAAAGATTCAAGATACATGGATGCTTACAGCTCCTCCAGGAAGCAAATTCTCAGTTCATCCTAAGAAGTCTGGGTGGATGACTGGTGAAAATTTTCTGGAGTTCATGAAACATTTTGTGCGGCATTCTAAGCCTTCCAAAGAGCGACCAGTGTTGCTGCTACTTGATAATCATCAATCCCACATTGACATTGATGTTTTAGATTATGCAAAGGAGAATTATGTGGAAATTCTGGTTAATCTTCGGTATCTGCACAATCGCGCGATGACTGAATCCGCAAATTGAATTGTCGCGATTCCTGTAACCGGCCGGGGGGAAAGCCAACTGCCCCCTGTAACCAAATAGGTTGGGGTATATATCAGTTCGTTAGAGGGGGGGTCTTTAAAAAATAAATTCACTTGGTCGCATGATCGTTTGCGATTGTGCAGATACCGAAAATTTACCGAAATTCTTTCCTTCTCCCCCTCACTGTTCACATGCCCTTCAACCCTTGGACAAGACTGTGTATGGCCCACTTACATGAACCAGGCTATTGATAGGTGGTTTAGACGACCACAGAATTCTGGAATTATGACAATTCACCTGCCTGCCTAATATGGTCTCCTATGCATTTCCCAAAGCAATGACACCACAGAATATTGTATCCAGCTTCAAATACACAGGAATTTATCCATATGACAGAAACATTTTCCAAGATTCTGATTTTTTTGCCTTATTCAACAGATCGCCCTTTCCAGAAAAACTCAACAATCAGAGACACGTCCCTAACAAGAGAGAGTTCAAGAAGTAGGCCTTTGCCTGTGCCAGTTCTTTCTGTCTCATCACCAACAGCTAATGTTAGCTCAACCTCAACAATGACTGTTTTATTCCAGAAGAATTAAGACCCTTTATTAGAGGACCCAAAAGGGACCCCACTAAACCGAAGAGGAAGATTAGGCAAAGCACAATTTACATTGATACTTCAGAAAAGAATGCTATTGCTATGGATCAGGCCAAGAAGAATCAAAAAGTGTGCAAGCCTGCTAAGGAAACTGGCGACAAGAAAAAGAAGGCTAAAACAAAGCGAAAACTGATGTACGAGAGTGTTGATTGCTCAGAACATGAACAAGCAATTACATGTATTGATTTGGAAAAAGAACTTGTGTTAGCAGAATTTAAAGGAAAGATGAGAGTTAAATATTTTGTAGGAAAGGACAAAGTTCACTGCACGTTTATGCGCAGAGTGAAGTCCAGTAAACATGAAAAAACATGGAATGATTTTACCTTCCACGAAAAAGAGGACACCTCAGATCTGTCTGTAAATGACATTGTTTTGAAATTACCCTACCCTGTATGACGCAGGGAACAAGAAGAAGCAATGCTGTTGTTCGATTCGTTTGTAATGAGCTGAAAAAATATGCAGTTGAATAAATGTTGCATTTTGATAAAACTAGCAATTTTCTTCAATTCTTAAAGTATGTGACAAGTTGCACTCAACTGGGGTAAATTGTCACATTCTGCCTGGCTCAGAAAATTTTATTATATTTAAAAATGTACTTAAGGAATTTTAGATTCCTCACGTCTTCATTACATTAGAAGGATATAAGAAAATATATTCATAATACCACATTTACCCGAATATAAGCAGACTTAAATTTTCAAACATTTTTGAGCATTTTTTTTTTGGAAAGAAAAGGTCGGCTTATATTCGGGCAAATACAGTAATTCTTAACAAACCATGCATGCACAGGAAAAATGAAAATCTCAATTATTGAGATGACAATTATGGAACTATATGAAAAAAACCATCAAATTTTCAAAAAATACAGAGTTCAAAAATTTTATTCAAATGTTAAAAGTAACTACAGATATTCGGATTTAGTGTATGACTTGTTCGATATGCTTGCCATCAATGGCTATGATGTGACACAGATGACGAGCAAAATTCTGCAAAACTCGCTGAAGTGTCGAGACATCGATGCTTTTGATGACCTCCTGAATAGCTGTTTTGAGCTCAATGATGGTTTCATGATTATTTGCGTAAACTTTGTCTTTAATATTGCCCCACAAAAATGAGTCACAAGGGTTGAGATCAGGAGAATATGGCGGCCAAGCGATCCCCATTCCAGTGGCCTCTGGATACCCCAAAGCCAGAATGCGTTCTCCGAAGTGCTCTTTCAGGACTTCAAACGCTCTATTGGTCCTATGGGGTTGTGCTCCGTCCGGCATGAACCACGTCTTCTCGAAATCTGGGTCACTTTGGATAAGAGGGAAAAGATCATTTTCAACGAAAAATATCCAACAACGACAATACGAGTGCGCATGCTCAAAAAAATCCCAAAATGCCCTGCATTCAACCGCCAAGTTTTAACTGAATCTTGCCAATTGTTGAAAAGTTATCAATTTTTTTTTTCATATAGTTTAATAATTGTTGCTCTGTATATAGAGTTTTAAATTGCAGTACATGTCTAACCACCCTATCCACCTTGAAAGGCCTCGCTTTCATCTTTCACCAAATTCTTGAGATGAAGTTTCCAAAGTTTGGTTTGCTACGCTTTGTAACTCCAGACTTCATTTTTTACAGTAACCACTCCATCTTTAACAGGATGCAATTCAACGATTCTTCCCATTTGCTAGCGAAGCTGGGATATATGATTATTAAGTCTCCAATATTAGTATTTATACCTCGTCCAACAAGAGAAAAACAGGGTGTGTCACAGGAAGTTTCAGATTAGCCAATCAGAGAAAGGGGGCCTCATGCGCTTACTCACTTCTGTCTCATGTCTCATGGAAGAAGTGCTTTATAATATTACAGCAGAAGCTTTAATATTATTCAGTTGCTTTGCTTTAATTATAATTAAAAATGTTGTACCCTTCATAAAATTATCTTTTAACTCAATTTTATATATATCGTTGTTCGAGATTCCCTGGGCCTTTTCTTTCCAGGAGTCGAAAAGTGAGGAGAGGGGGTGGTAGCTTCGCATGAAGACGCTTCGTTTCCTTCTTGAACAATTGTTCGAACGCAAGAAAAAGAAACTTGCGTTGCCTTGGAAGTTTCTTCTATCAAGGCAGATGAGCTTTTAAAACACTGTTTTCCTTTTAAGTAGCAAAATGCGTTCCACACAATCTCCCTAGCCTGGCTGTGAATAGTTTTTCCTTGTTTGGCTGAAGAGCTGTTGCACGGCGACGCCATTACAAATTGACTTGTGTAGCCGCTGAAGGAGAGATCCCACAAAGCATTGCGGATGAGTGAGTAGTCGATATCAGACCGGAAACACGCCCTGTTTTTCTCTTGTTGGACGAGGTATAGTGTATTTTGTTGCCACTTGTGGCGCTGTTGCGATTGAGTTAAATATTCATGATGCCATCTTTTTCAAAAGCCGTTGAATGAGCTGTCATCAAACAAGTTTACTTCAGGAACAGATACCAACAGCTAGCCTATTGAGAAATGACCTGGTATACCTATGCAGACCGAGATCATTTTGATCGGATAATGCAGCAGAGTATGAAGATATAGTGAGAAATGAATTTGCTGATATAGCAGTTGATTATAGCGAATATACTGACTGTGACAAAGACATATCAGAAGTAAGTGACGTTTCCGATTTGTTTTCCAATAACATATTTAGTGATGAAGTGGACAACAGCAATACGCATTTGTTGAGAGAATGCCTTCCTCAAATGAAGCTATAAATGCACTAAACACTGTTAAAAATTATCTGTCATACAAAAATTAACATTTACTTCTGCAGTCTCTTTTGATTCTTGAGAATGCAATTTGTGAAATTTCTAATCAAAATAAAAACACAAATGAAATTAATGTTTGTAAATGTTCTTTCCAATCTTTTCCTGTTAGTTTATGCAAGTTTCATTCCTATAAATTAAAATGAAATACTGCAGTGTTATATATGAAAAATAGTTTTTTTTTTCCTTTTATGTTTTATATTTGTTCAAATGCAGTACTTTTTTTTTATTGATCTTGATTTTACATTTCCCCCCGCATTGTTTTTTTTTTTTTTTTATTGGGATTTACTATACAGGGTGTTTACTAACATATGGCAAAAATTCAAGGGGTGATTCTTAAAATATTTGATGATATTCGGAATGCCACTTTGTTTTGAAGATACAGGGCAATAAAGGTTTTTCAACAAAAACAATCTTTTATTACTTAATACAGGGTAATTCAATAGTTACTGTGGAAATGTGTACACTGCCTGAGCTTCCACCTTGCCTGGAGGATATCACCACTGAAGTTCAGTAAATCACACCAGCTTTATTAAGCAGAGTCTTTCACAACATGCCACTGTGTGCTAACTAATGTTGTGAGGCCGGTGGCAAGCATTTCTAGCCACTGCACAGTAACTTTTGAATCACTCTGTATTACATGTAAAGCTTCTTAATCTATAATACTGTTGAAAATGACTATCACCAGCTAGGATGTATCAATGAAACCTTCTCCTCATTGACTGCCTAGCTCTTTCAAATACACCAGGGTTGTTTTGTATTTCATTACAACCATCAACTATCTGATTTCTCAAATCTGCATTTTCCAATGGAGTAGTGTAAACTAATGACTTCAGATTTCCCTATAGAAAAAAAATTCCAGGGGATTTAAGTCTGGGGATCGAGCAGGCCATAAGTGATATTCGCCTCGACCAGTAGTCTTGATGTGTTGCGTTTAAAAACTCGCGAGCAACCACACAAAAATGTATTGGTGCAGCATCGTGCATAAACCACATTACATTTCTTCTTGTTGCCAGTGGCATATCCTCCAAAAAGTCAAGTAGCGAGTGCAATAATAATAATTGATAATTTGTAAACATCTTCTCAATTAACACGAGTGTATGTAAGCTTACATCAATATTAGATTACATTTTTTTTTTTCATATCTTATACAGGGTGAGTTTAAAGTCGCGCACATCAAAGTTTAGCTGCCCATAAAAGTACCAGTTTGAGAATTTAAATGAAAGTAAAGTATCACAGATATTAGTTGAAATGTTGGCTTTAGGTGTTGAAATAAATGATGGAAATGACTTCTTTTTTCGCATATGCAAAAGCCTGTTCGTTTTACGAGAAGCATGGCAGTATTGATGTTAGAAATGGGTGTTGTGATATTCGTTTTCAGCTCGGCAATCATGTGGACTATTCACATAAACCACATGTTTCGGATAACCCCATAGGAAGAAATCAGGGGGGTGATAAAATAAAAGCCAAAATTTCAACTAATCTGTGATACTTTACTTTCATTTAAATTCTCAAACCAGTACTTTTACAGGTAGCTAAACTTTGATGTGCACGACTTTAAACTCATCCTGTACTATATTTATATTTCTTAATATAAACTCACGTATTCAATAAACAGTTCATTTGCAACCAAAAGCGAAACTAATTTTTACTTAGCATTTAACAGCTAAGATGAGCAAAATTCTCCAGTCTTGCTTATTTTAACTTGGCTCAACTGTACTTAAAAAAAAAGACAGAACTGTAATTGCTTATTAATTTAATGCTTAGATGGTGAACTGAAATTTTTGGTTTATTCTGAATCGTCAAATGCATAGATTGAAAGACTTTTAGAGCATTTCAGTTTTATAGTTATTGCTATTGCTTTTTGACACACAAAAACAAATAATTCTGGAATGATCTCCATATGGTTGATTCAAATTAGCTATATCAATTCTTTTATACGTTTCTTTCTTCACAGGAATATATATTAATGAAAACAACAGGAATGTGTATGAAGAATTTCGTGGATTGGGACTCCGAATTGAAGATAATATTTTAATCACAAATTCAGAACCTGTTAACTTGACAAAAACATGCCCAAAGGAGTTGCATGATATAGAAAATATTGCTTCACAAAATATAGAGGTGTAAAACTTTATTCATATACTTTTTGTGTTGAAGTTAATGCAGTTATGAAATCAGTTCCTGAGAATTTTCTTTTAGGTTCTTAAGTCCACATCTACCACTCCAGATTAACAGGATAGTTTCCAGTTAAACAAGCTGTACAGTGTCCTCGGTTCATATGAGGGCTTTTAATTCCTTCAAGGACAGCAGACTGTAATCCCTCAACTGAAAGATATGCTAAGGAATTCGCACCTGAAAAATAATTTTATATTTAAATTCTGTATTCATATTTTATATATATAAATTCTCTTCTAAATTTAATTTTACCAATAAATTGTGCCAGCCTAGTAACTTCCATCTTATTTGCAATGAGTTCTTCTTTAGTTGGAATGTTGATTCCCATGTAACATGGAGAAATTAATGGAGGTGATGCTATGCGAACATGTACCTTGAATAAATAAAAAGTAATAATATAAAATTTACCTTTACTGAAGGCCATTTATTTGTTATGTTCTAATAAGATCATAGGTTTATGCTTTAAGAAACAGTATTATTTGTTGCCAGTGGAAAAAAACTCCATTTGATGGATGATTTTAAAATAAAATTACAAATGCATAACTTTTACATTTCTGTAAATCCTTCCTTAACCCTTAAAAGATGAAATTGTCCACTTTTCGTAATATAATGATAAGTTTTTTTAAAGCCTGTATGGTGAATCAGATTTCCTCAGGTAAAGGTAATGAAATTTTGCGTGGCTATTTTTGCTTTATGTAGCAAAGGGTTAATGAACCATATTAATTTAAAAATGCATTTTATCTGACATTTAAAACCGTAAAATAACCCAAGTTTTGAGATGTAACATTAAAATTGAATGTACAGTGTGATACTAACCCATATTCATTGTTGAAGAAAGAAAGATGTCGGTGTAAAATTGGAGTTGTATGCAGGGTGGTACGTTTAAGTGTAGACATGGAAATAACGTTGTAGGAAAAAATGTCCAAAATCAAAAGTGAATTTTTTTGTGGGGGTAATTTTGAAATTTTAAATAGGAACCCCTATTTTTAATGGTATATTCAGATTATACACAATATTCAAGAAATGTTTTATTCTTGGTGTTTTTTTCAATTGATCCAACCATTTAGGAGATAGAGGCCCTGAAAGTGTGGAACTTTTAAAGTTTTGAACTCAATTTTATTGATGAAGACAAAGAGATAGAGAGTGGGTCTTACAGACATTACTACATGTATTCTACCTTTGCTTACGCACTAAAAAATTTTGAATTTTTTAAATTCTGACTTCGGATTTTAAAAACCATCAAAAAGTAGAATAGGAAGATCTACAAGACCCACCCTCTATCTCTTTGTCTTCAAAACTTTAAAAGTTCCACACTTTCAGGGCCTCTATCTCCTAAACGGTTGGATCAATTGAAAAAACATCACGCTTTTCTCGAATATTGTGTATAATCTGAATATACCATTAAAAATAGGGATTGCTATTTAAGATTTCAAAGTTACCCCCCCCCCCCGTCGTGGGGGGGGGGGGGGGCTAATTTTTTTGCTAATGAATTTCCCCCGCGAAGTAATTCACTTTTGATTTTGGACATCTTTTCGTACAATGCTTTGTTTTGGGGATATTTTCATTTCTACACTTAAATGAACCATCCTGTATAAATTTTATTAGGTTAGTGAAACTGAAAAACCATTCTCCCATATTCCAACATATACAGGGGTAGAAATTAGCTATTATGTGTGGTTGCCCGTTTGGCAACTATTCCAAAAATTCTGGTTGCCCAATTTCAAATGTGGTTGCCAACATGGAGTAGAATGAAATTTAAGTTTTCCATTAGAAGTTAACTTTACTCAAGTATTTTTTTACGCCGCGAAGAGATACACAATCAAATAAATCACTATTGACAACATCAGTGTCTTAAGTTTCACCATAATCATACCTGTACTATGATTATGGTTTTACTAACTGAAATATATACTTGGGTAAAGATGATTTAATTTACATTTATTATTTTTTAACACATAATACATTAATAATTATTTACTGTCTAATGCAATCTTAAATGAATCTGTGAAATTACTCGGAGTCTGCATCACCTTCTGACTCACAGTCACTGGTCTTATTGTTTCAATAATATTCCCAGCACCTTTAATATCATTTTCTACGGTATCAGCTTCAGGCCTTCTCAGTTTATCCTTACCATTGGGTTTAATAAAGGACCGTCTGGACCGATTCTCCGTGTTAAACCGTAAGCTAACAGCTTCATCAGGATTAAAATTTCTGATATTGTTGATTTGCAATATTATTTGCATTAAATCAGTAAGCAGAAGAAATTGTAATAATTGTTATTTTTAATAACACTGGCCAACAAAATTCAAGATTTTTCTTGTGACAAAATGAAAGTGGGTGATTTTCGGTAGTATTTTTTCTGCTGATTACGCATATAATTTTTAAATTTCTCTAGCACGCACAGCTTTCTTGTTTTATATTGAAACATTTTTAAATCATTCAGTGTTTGGGGCCTGGTAAATTTCCTTGCGGCCCAAAAATATGGCTACTTTAACAATGTAGCCGCTTCTCTTCACTCCCATTACTTTAACATAGAAGTCGCGATGGAAAAAATCTAAAAGCAGATTCGGATTCTACCTACAAATTACTACTAAGAACACTTTGTGTGGTCTCACTCACAAAATGTGTGTTGACTAGTGTAATTTTTGTCGTTAAATATCCCCTTGCACAATTTACAACGTGTGTCAGAAAGCACAGCAGAACATTCAGAAGCATGGAAAAGTTCTTATATTGAGACCCAAAAGAACAAATTGTTAATGTTTCTGTGATTGCCATATTTTGGGCATTCAGAGATTTAACATACCTTAAGTAAAATATGTTAAAAAGTAAGTAATAATAATAATTCAATTCAATTCAAGTTTATTGCTGTTGAAACAGCACCAATGTGCCAAAACAGAACAGTAAGAGGTATGCAAAACAAAAGATTAACAAATCTTGCAAATTGCCAAAAGGGTATTAACCAAATAAGTAACACTAACAAACAGAACAAAATAAAATTTGACTCAAAATAAAATGTAAAATTGGTTACAAATTGATTTAAAATAATAAGTTAAATAATAATGAAAATAAAATTGTAAAACGTGGGCAACAATACAGTGTTATGAAGAAAATACAGATGGCAGAGCAAAATAAAATAAATTATAAAGGATGTAAGATAAGATATGACTAAATACAATTAATAAAAGAAATGGAAACAGGAATTACAAATGAAGAATTACAAAATAAAATTAGAATAAAACTTAAGATCTTAACATTATTAAAGGAAATAATTAAGCAATTAAAAAATATCAAAATCGGAATGGTACAGATTGTATTCATGTTGGATCCTGTAGATCGTTGACCATTCAGCATGGGCATATTTATAAAGTGGCGGTTTGAAAAGAGCAGAAGATTGTCTATTTCGGCGAATAGGAGCATAGAAATGTGTTAATGGATCCTTTGATGATCTTCCGTAGAAAAGTCATATCTCTTTGTAGTCGGATGTCACGTAGCGGTGTAAGGTGGTTGTCGTAATTAGGGAACTTTTGCTTGAGATACTGGAGGAAGAGATTGCACTCTATCGAGAACTACATCTTGCTCCTGGATGCAACCATTCCAGACTTCGCTACAGTACATAAGCTGCGGGAGTACAATACTTTTATAAAGTAACAGAAAAGTTTGGGGAGTAGAAAAAGTATGTCCATGACGCATAAGTGCCCCTGCTTAGCTTTAGTACGTACATGGTTTATCTGCGGATTAAAAGTGAGCTTTTCGTCAAGAATGACTCCAAGATCACACATTTGATTAACAAGTCTTAATAGTAGCATTGGCGACATTATAAGCATTGTAAATGGGATTCGTTTTATTGGTAAAGGCAATATGTGCACATTTGAGACCATTAATATTAAGCCCATTCTCCTGACACTTGGCATGACGTCGGGCACTAGCGTAAAGTTCATAATCATTGGGATTTCCAGATTTCCGGTAGATTTTGTGCAAAGTGTTTTTGCGCCTGATAAGACTGATTAAGTTGGAGGACAGTTCGGAAATTTAAGCCTAGAGCGGGAACTATTATTTGTTTTGATGGGGATGTGCCGTCTAACAATATCGGTAAGATTTTTAACAAGGCAGTTTGCAGCATCTTCGGGATCATTACTGCTGAAAACGTTGTTCCAATCAAAAAGGGAAGTATCCTCGTACAGCTGTAAATAGTTCCCTTTGGAAAAATCCCAGCATAGATTAGAGGGAGGCTTTGATGAGTGGACCAGATTTAATGAGGTAGAAATATGAAGAGCAGGATGATATCTGTCAACTGTCACCAATGTGTCTTCCTCAATCAGGACAGATGGATGAAGATTACAGATAACAAGATCAAGAATAGTTCCGGAAGAGTTAGGAAAGCCATTGTATTGCTGTACATCACAGGTTGTCAGCAGTTCATTAAGCAAAGATATTGTTTAAGCACTGAATAATAATCTCCTAATGGAGTATTGATATTGAAGTCGCCAACTAAGATAACATTCCCTTGAAAGTGTATTAGAAGTTCAAGAATTTCGTCAAAGACAGTACGGATGTCTTCAGCAGGAAGACTTGGCAGAAGGTAAATGCAGTCGATAAGAGTCCATCCATGATGACTGTCTCGAACCTTAATCCACACATTTTCAATTATGGAGATATTGGAGTGAAGAGGAACACAAGATAGAGAGTGACGAACAGCAATAGCGACCCCCTCCCCCTCTATTGTCCGTGGGCCGATCGCATCTGAACACGCGATAACGATCATCAAAAAATTCGGAACTGGGAAAATTTTCTTGTAGCCAGGTTTCAGTGAGAGCAATGACATCGTGATTCCTGGCAGATAAGTTTTGACGAAACAGAGTGGATTTTGTTCTTAGACCATTACAGTTTTGGTAGTAAATTTTCTTTAGTGGGTTGGTGAACGATCAGCAAAATATTCCGATGCTGAGATTTTAGTGGCACTTTGTATTAAAGGAGGAAGAACAGAGTTGATGACGTTGGTAGGAGTAGACTCGGAGTGCATGGCACGAGCATCTTGAGAAAAATCTTCACTTGTCACAGATGGTGTAGAGTAGGTCACTTCGGAGCTGTCTACTTTATTTTGGGTATTAGTAGTATGATAATCTCCTGTTGTGTTTTTTCCATTTCATGGCCCAGGGAGCAAAATAAGGTCAAGATTTAATCTTCCTCTAAATGGTAGGATTAATGCATTGGCTGGCCAGTTATTAGCAGTTTGAAATTCTTCAATTGCGCTTGCAGGAACAGAAAGGTAAAAGGAGGTATAGTTTGGCGACTTGGTTTTAAGGCAGGAAAAAACAAGAATAATAATAATAATACAAAGAAATAACTCTTTAGCCGCAACAAGGAAAAACTAGCAGTGAAAAACAGGTTGCCAGAATGAATTTTTGGTAGTCTGTGACAACCAGGCAACATCTAATTTCGAACTCTGCATATGGGTGGGGATGGATGTTGCAAATGTCAGCCTTTATTATATTGATTTTCAGAATGTTTTTATATATCCCTATTGAGATAAGACCAGAGAAAGAAATTTAGTAGCATTAGATCAGGTGACTGAGTTGGTCATATAGTCAGTGCAGAAAGTTTAGCCTCACTTAGTTTTTAGGGGTTGACACAACATCCTGAAACTTTATAATTTTTAATACTGATAAAATAAGCATGCAAATGAATGTTATTAACAAAAAACGTATTGTTTTAATGCTGCAATCTGAATTTTTACAAAAAAGCACTTTTTGTGCATGCAGAAAGTTTAGCCTTACCCTTATAAATCTAAATACAGCAATGGATTTCCAATGCTTGAAATTAAATTAATATTTGGTCCAAGCTCCTTTGTTTATGATAACTTGATACATTCATTTGGACATTGATTTATACAACTTTTCAATATAATTTTGAAGGATTTCTTCCCACGAAGAGAGTACCACAGTTTTCAGTTCTTTTAATGACTGGTATTGCTTTCCTTCAGCACTCCCTAGACATTCTCAATAGGGTTTAAATATGGCAAGAGCGCTGGCCAGGGTAAAAAAAAACGGACATTTTTTGGGAGGCAAACCACTCGGATACTGCTTTGGCTGTATATACTGGTGCATTGTTTTGCTGAAATATCCAGTCTTTTCCAGCCATTATTGAACCATATGCAGGGAAGTGTTTAGATAGAACATCAGTATATCCTCTGCTATTCATCAGTCCAGTTATAAACACCAGGTCACTTTTTTTTCCCCCCCATTCCAATGGCCCCCCAAACCATGAGCAATCCACCACACATTTGCCTGCGGCTCAAAATCTTCTCCTCTTTATGTCAATAAACTTCGGACAACTTCAACCCTAGCGTCAATGAACTTCGGACAACTTCAGAATTTTGTATAAGTACAACGAAACTAATTGTAAACAAATGAAAATTACTTTATTGAGTGCACAGAGCTTTAGTACAACTGTGATATAGCATTTTAACATTAAAAAAACGAGAAAATTAAATAAGCGACTTTTGGTAATGTTCCATTTTCAACACGTTGCAATGAACTTTGTACACCGTATCGTTTATTATACACACTTTCACCTTAAAAAGTGCAGTAAAAAGTGAATAAATAAAGAGATGAAGCATTTTTTACCACCCTTATCTCAATATAAAAGTTTAAGTTTTATCACTTAGAAGAAACAATTCTGACGTCACAAACTGCTCTCACGCAAACAAAACTCCATAGACATGCAGAAAAATGGATCTATTTAAATTTTTTTGTGGGGAAAAAACCCGAAATTGTAAAGAAAGAATTGCTAAAATGTGTTGTCATCAGGAGCAAACCTGTATGAAAAATTTAAGAGCGAATGGAGAAGCTGAGGTGCTTCAAAATTCGACTGAAAGATTCCGTACCATCTCACAAGATCCAAGAGCGAGTTAATATAAGAGTGGTAAAAATCTAATTTTTAAAAATAGGTAAAAGTGTGGTGGTGTGTTTAATATTAAATTTTAAAAAGAAAATATTACATAATAAAATTAATGTGCCACCACACTTATACCTTTTTTTAAAAAATTAGATTTTCTACTTTTTACTGCACTTTTAAAGTGAAAGTGTGTGCTTTAAAATTTTTATTTTATATATGTTATTTACAATGTTGAATACATTTTACTTGTAATTTTTTGTATCTTAAACTTCAAAGTTTTAAGAAATAACAGTGCGTTGCATTTTAATCCTCTTAATCGTATGGTTGGTCAGAACTAGTCACCTTTACATATACGGTGGCTATGGTGAGAATGAACCCTACAGCTAATTCTTCATTTTTAGAAAAATATCTCAAAAAAGGCTTAACCAATTGACATAATATAAACGTCAGGGCACAATTTAAGGTATCCTTTATGTATCTATACGCGTAATTTATGATTTTTATTTGGTTCTGCTGTTTGCCGTTTCGGAGGAGTTGGCTGCAAAATACTGGTCACATACTTAGACACTATTGCGGAATTCTCTCCGCATCGACCATTTGATTACTTTGAAAGAAAGAAAAATTTTCCTCCTAACGAAGTAACTGAAAGTAGATTTATTAAAACATATTATTTATTCTATCTGTTTGAAATTTTTCCGTAATTTCCATTAGTGAGTTGTGTCTGAAACAATGTTCTTTCACTGAGAACATTACAATGAGAACTTTAACAATGAACTATAAATTACCTCGCTGAATAATAACTGTGACCGATCTATGCCTTGTATGGTCAACTGTTCGGTGGCTCGGGACGACAGAGCTATGGACGTCGAAGGAAGTGAAAAAATTAACTTGTCAGGTTTGCAGGAGAAAGCCAAGAGAATTCGAGCTTCATGCATCATTGAAGACAACGATTATGGCAGGGCAGATGATAATTACTGCCTTCTACGTGATTATTGACTTAAGTGAACAAGAGTGACACTAATGAATTAAAAACGTGACTTTTACTATCCCCCAAGAATGGGAAAACCAAAATGCCCTTCTTGTTGGAATTTGTGAATGGTCTTCTTCGTTCATCCGTCCATGAATTTGACGTTAGGAACCCTTTACGATTCGAGAGATTAAAACTCATCTAGTCTGGTTCAGTACGAAGTATTCGACTCGACAAACCCATTGCAGAACTTTTTGAAAATAAGGATTAAAGATTATTCGAACTGTTACTTCTTTTTCCAGCGGGAACCAGAATGAGTTAACTAGAAAGCGTCCCCTTTCAACCTGCCGAGTAGTGCCTTCCCATGGACCAAGCCTCGTCGTCAGTCCTAGCATTTCTTAGCTGCAGCGACCCATCAAGATAGCCCGCCTCTGCTCCGGCGAGTTGCCCACCTCCCCGAGACGCGAGTCAGACATTTGCCATGCCCATAAGACATCGCAGCCACTTCTAGAGGAAGAAGGGTCGACATTTTCCTTCATAGCACCAACCACTTCTGCCAAGTCGATTTCAAGCGTCCTGAAGCGTTTCCTGACCTATACGCTGTACAAAGTGGGATAGTCCCTTCGAAAGCGACATGTTTCAAAGAATCTAGCCAGCCGCCACAGATGTCCCGTTGTCGTCGACATTTCAAGTAATATCTAGTGTAAGTTATTTTCAGGGACCTGTATCATTCGAAAATAGCCCCTCGGCTCGAAATAATTTAAGATTCAATCATTAAGAAACCCAAGCTTCATTGACAAAAAACTTTGCCGGGTCATAACTAAAGGGGAAAAAAAATAAAAAGGAAAATTGTTAAATAATAGTAATTACTGAATAATCATGGAATAGAAAACGAAAATAAGAAAACTTTAAGTTAATTCCAATAAAGACGATTTTAAAGAGGTATAACGAATGCTGGAATTAGTCCAGAGCCTGATTAAAGCCAATTAACAGTTACAGAGCAATCACGAAAGAAAACAAAAAAAGGGGAAACGATCTGCCCTAATGAAAAGCCTGTGCTCTCGTAATTGAGTTGTTTAGCTATATGATCAAAATTATGAGGACTAGTAAAAGACATCACGTCCAGGGTGGTAGGGACGCGTGGGGTTCCCAAGTAACTGTCCCCTTCCTTATCTTGTATGATTGAAAGGCCAACATATAAATGCTCTACCCCCCCCCCCCCCCACACAACTTCTTCTATCTTGAGGTGTGACCCTCTTTAACGACTGCTAATTGATAATTGTTCACAGGATATTTAAGATTATGAAATCAACCCTTATCATAGCTCCAATTAGAGAATTAGTGAGAAACTCTGATTAGAATTGTAAACAAGTATTACAGCCCACTTATGTGAAGTATTTTCTCTTATCCAGTCGGTTCCTTTTATAGATGAAAAGAAAAGGGGAATCGCAATTAAATATTTGAGATTTGGTGACTTACCTGAATGCAAGGGTGCCCGATTAATACTGAACAACAATTAAGACGACTGAACGTTTGAGTTATGAATTACAGACTTACCTATCTGATACCTAAAAATAAAGTGTCCTTAAAGTGAATCATTTAAAAAAAAAGGACTTACTGTATAGACTGCTTCCATATTGGAATGTTGATGATTGTTTATTGTTATGTTGGGATCTCTTCAATTTATATATTTTGTTGAAAAAGCATAGATTTTTAAATTTCAATTTCTATTTCAAGTTTAGTGGTAACTACCATTTTCAAATTTATTAATAACCATATTTTTATTTTTAAAATTTTTGTTTGACTGGAGTGGTGTTGTATGCTGCATAATATAGAGGAATAAATGCTGTTTTATTCCGCATAGGAGGATTCAACCAATTTGATGTTAACGTTGCTGTATTTTTGGCTTAGGACATTAATCTTAGATTTAAGATTCTCCAATTGATAAACGAAACTAAGTAGGAACGTTTATTGAATTCTTGCACCGGACCATTAGGAGGTCCGCTACAATGTATCTTTTCAAATCATGAGTTCTTAAGTCGATTTCAGAAAAAAAAAATTTTGGAAAACAAACACATAGGCCTTTACTTTTAGCGAGTGGTAGGCCAATAAAATAAGAACATATATTCAAAAATGTAAACATTCCAAGGAGGAGCTTTAGCAGTGAAGCAGAAATACATTTATACATTTATTAACAAGAATTTAGGATAAGGCACATAGCAGACCCTGTGGTCATCTATTTTTACCCCTTTATCTGCACTTTTTTTCCTCTCCCCAAGTTTTTTAATCAAAAAATTGATTTTCTCGAACATAGTGTGTAGAAAATATAAAAAAGCTTGTATCTTCTTTTCTTTCTCATCATTTCTGATGGAATAACATTATCATATGCCATATGTTGCCATAATTCTAACGACCAATTGCCCACCACCACCCTAATTCCGACCCCAGTGCACCAATCAAAACCAAACTAAATATTGAAGGTGGGCATATTCAATCTTCTATTTCAAAAAATGTAGAAATTATGAAGGGGACGGACAGACATTATAAAACCAATAAGTAGTTCCATTCTTCAGCTACTTAATAATATAGATTATGAGCACTTGAACAACCATGCGTCAACAATGCAATATCACATGTGCGCGGCGATGTCAATAATGCTTAAAGGATAAACAGAATGCGACAATATATTCCTTCTTGACAAATCGATTGTTATATGACATGCCCTTATCTTGGTATTATTTACACTCACTGTTTTAGCACGTGAATTCAACTCGAAGGGGCCCACGAAAAATTCTGAAAAGTTGATACGGCCGAGCTAAGACTTTAATGATCGTATTTCTGAAAACAGAATTTGAAAAAGTTAATTCGTTTTCAACTTATCATGCAAGCGGCGGATAGATAGACGGACAAATAAAGGTACAGACCAAGGGCGCATTCTTATAAGTCGCGTTTTGCTAAAGCTCCTAAAAATAAATACGTCTTAAAATAAATTCCCAATAATGTAACTTCAACAATAGCTTTACACTATCAAAATTTATTATTGAACTAGCAGAGGATAATTATTGCTTGTAGGTAAACAGAACAACTTCAAAAATCTAAATTAAACCTCCAAATTGATTAAATAATAGCTCAATCACTACAATATAGAGCGAAGGGACTATCCATTCTAAGAAAAATCCGAGAGACAGGAATTTACCTCTTCACTGAAACAATCCATTCTAGGTGATATACCGGCACTTGATTTACCGAAAAAAATTTTTTTAAAGGCTCACAATGGATGGACCTCTCCAAGGATGCCTTCTAGTCTCAATAATTTTTTACTCACGTAATCTTACTTTAGATGTACACTTGATGTTGTTGCAATTTCCTTTCTTCTTTCGATGTTTTGAAGCAAAAATTGGCCATTCATCACTTTGTGTAGTCTATTGGTCACCGATTCTTCTATTTACTTGCTTACCATTTGCTCAATACAGCACGGAGCTAAAGGAGTGCTTCTTCTATCGTCTTTCACTCTTTCTCAATGGTCTGCTAACTCATTATCTCCAGTTACTGATCATTTTTAAAGATTTTCAAAAAATTGTTAAGTACTAAAAACTCTCTTTTCTAAGAAAAGCTTGAATAACAGGAATTCTATGCATTTTTCCAAATTCAACCATATCTATATTGAACAAACTTTGCGTTACATTGTTGGTCATGAGATATATATTGTTGATCCTTGCATAGTGTTGGTGCATTGCGTGTTGACACCATTATTGATACCTATTGTTGCACGAACTTTTATTTGCATTGTTGGTCCGTGCAGAGTGTTTGTGAATTGCGTGTTGACACCATTGTTGATACCTATTGTTGCAAAAACTTTTCCTTGCATTATTAGTCATGAGATATTTCTCATTAATATGCCTTGCCATAACCATGAATATCGATTTTTTATCAATAATTATTATTTTTTCGAAATCTGAGGTAGACAGTGACCATTCTCATGCTTTGAAGGTCATGTATGCGAAATTTTATCAAGATCGGAATAAAACTGTAGATTTGTATAAAAAACAAACATCCTTCTTTATATATATAGAAGACTAGCAAAGGTACCTGGCGTTGCCCGGGATAATTACACTTGCAGGTAAAGAGAACAATCTCAAAAAATTAAATTAAATTTTGCAATATCTTAAAAATAAACATATGAAAATGCTTAGAATTAATACAGTAAAAATTCTTAATGAAAATTCAAAAAAAAATATTTTTAAAGGCTCACAATGATGCGTATGAACTCTCTTTTCTAAGAAAAGCCTGAATATCAGGAATTCTATGCATTGTTATAAATAAATTGAAACTTATCCATATTGCCTCATCATTTTATGTTCACTGTTATAATGGTTGGAAAGATTGCTTTAACATTGCATCATCATTCTGTGCTCATTGTTATTGGTGAATTGGGCGTTGATACCATTGTTGATGAGAACACGATGGGCCTATTGTTGCACAAACTTTGCCTTGCATTGTTGGTCATGAGATATTTCTCATTAATATGCCTTGCCATAACCATGAACATCGATTTTTTTTTATCGATATTTATTATTTTTCCAAAATCTCAGGTGGACAGTGACCTTCCTCATGCTTTGAAGGTCAAGTATGAAAAATTTCATCAAGATCGGAATAAAACTATAGATTTGTATAAAAAACAAACAAACAAACAAACCCACAAACAAACATCCTTCTTTATATATATATAGATAGATAGATAGATTAACATTCATTTTAATATCTGGCCACAAAAGAAATTAAATTCTTTTACTGAAATCTCTTATTTGGAGAATTTTTTAAGGCACAGTTCTGCGGGTTGATGCAAATAATAGCGATTGTTAATAGGAACTTTCTTCTTAATTTGTGACATATGAATATGTCCCTGCGAATATAAACGTGTTTATATCCGCGTGGATATATAACTGTATGATAATTTGTTTCAAAATTATATAAAAAGGGGGGAATAGGGAAAGATCAGGCTGGGGATTTGGATGAAAGTGATGAGAGAGGTAGAGCGAGCAAAATGATGATGCTTATTAATTGTGAACATTTATGTCGTTTATATTTTCTTTTTGTATTATTCTTGTTTTAAGTGTTCAGATGTACATTTTTGGCAATTCGCTGTAGGCTTAAAGTGGGGTTACGACCACCAGGAATTAAGGGAAGTAAATTTTTCTTTGATGGGGGAGGGGAGCATCGCTATAGGAAGGGAAAGGAATATAGAACAAAGGGGGAGAGGAAATTCAGGGAAAGTAGCAAGTTCAAGGTCAGAGTTCCTCGGAAAAGAGAAAGGAGAATTCTAAGAATGAGAAGGGTATTTTTCTTTCTCGGAAAGGAGATAAAAATTTGGCAGTAGGCAGAGAGAGAGATGAATTGTGACAGTGTGTGGCTAGCAGTTGACACAGAGAGATGAAATGTAGCAGTCGACAGAGAGAGATGAAATGTAGCAGTCGACAGGGGCAGATGAAAATGTAGTAGGAGAACGATGTAGAGTGTGTGGTTTGCAGTAGACCGAGAGAGTTGAAATGTGATAGTGTGTGGTTGGAGTCGACAGCGAGATGTTGAAGTGAGTGTATGGTTAACAGCCGAGAGAGATAGATGAAATGTGCCAGCCGAAAAGAGCAGTGAGCGGATCGTAGATGATATAACGCCGAAAGAAAAAGCCGGAGTCGGTACAGCACCGGGAGGTCAGGACGACCCTTTACCCAAGCCAAGCGGACGACATCGGTGTAGCCGACGAGCTGGGAAAGGCGAGCGGCGACCATCGGCCAGCGCGCCAGAGCCATAGACAAGGGCGACGACCGATGCGAGCGACGAACGGACAGATCGCCGGGAGAGAGCTGGGACCAACACCGGTAAGCTGAGACCGTACGTAGCGTGAGCACTATTACTCGGTGGGGCAGGACGGGGCGAGAAGGCGTACCTTGTGGGTTCTAGCAGGGCACTTCTCGAGTCCTGAGCCGGTAGTAGTGGCTAATACGCGGGACGGTTTTCAGTGGACCCGGTGTGGCGGCGACCCAGGACAGCGAGCGACAACCGGAGAACGAGGAACGTGGACGGCACGGCGGAGACTCTGCGGAGACAGTACGACACGACGGCGGAGCTCAACGGCGTCGGTGAGGCATTGACATTGGAGGCGGCGGCAGCAGATCGACACGGCCGGGATCAAGGCGAGAAGGAAAAAGGTAGTGAATATTTATTCTGGGCCCACGCGAGTGAAACTTTTCTTGTTTAAGAACCCCTTTTCTTTTGCTATTACGTGCGAACAGTAATGGTCAGATTTGATTAAGGAAGGAACTAATGAGATGATAGTAGAAGTTGGATAATGAACTAAAGTTTTATTTTTTTTTCTGATGCTGAGAAACTCTGAAATAATTTTACTTTAGGGTTATTAAGATATTTTAGAAATCGGGACCTTATTTTATGCGACAGCGAATTGCCAATCAATACATAATCGTCTACGATTATAATAATGTTTGAGGTTGATTAATTTTTTTTTGTTTTTGGCTTGAAACGTCACTATTACGTTTTCGTATATCTGTGTAAGCGTTTTCCTTTTTTTAATTATATTTTTATATATATAGCTAGGATACTACAGATTGAAGTCTTTTTTTTGTAGACTAGGTTAATTATTAATTTCTTTTAGGTACTATCTTATTATCTTGTTATTTATGTGTTAATTCAATCAGCCGAATAGCGGTTGTTATTCTTTTAACTTTATATTATATTGTTGTTTTTTTATTTACTTACATATTTTGCTTGACCTAGTAATAAAGAGTTAGAGCCCATAATCTGTGTTTAATTTTGCTCATTGCGGTCATATAAATTTTCAGCCTGAAAGGGGGTAGTAGTAGTAGGGGGTAGGAAGTCACTATACGATCACGGGGAGGAATAAAAGTGGGTTTAGAATTTGTTTAAGGCAGGTAGGACACGAGTAGACGGTAAGTATAGGTGATATTTCTTTCACAAGAGAAAGTGATATACTACGATATACTATTAGGTATAAGATGTAACTTTTACGTCACAAATTAATCGTGACTTCTTCTCTCTTCCTTTCCAAGTCTGAAGAAGACGTCCGAACGCCCTGATAGCCAAATTACGACTCCTCCAGAAATCAAAGATTTTGTGAACCTTGATATATGATGCTTTTTCCAAACATCATAACGTCAGCAGGTTGCCATTGGCCCGGGACGAGGCGGCCTCCTCCCTTGGATCATAGTGGCTCGATGGCGGACATCACCAGATCTCAAGGTCCGAAAACGGGGAAGGAGAGGGGTCTCCTTTCTAACAGGATGATGAAATCGCTCCCACAAAAATATACACCTGCATCCTGTCCTGTCCGAGGGAACCTGAGCAATCGATCTAATAGTTTTTTAAGAATCGTTTCGCAACGATAATTCAAATAGGGGATCATATTAAAACTAGGACTTTATAATAAATTTATAACAATTATATTCGAAATTGTTTAGCTTAAGGAGTCTAAAAAGTGGCAGGTAACAACTGAAAATGGCTCAACAGTGGAGGTGGTTGATGAACACCATCTATATTTATTGTTAGTCATTTTTCCCCCTCAGATTGAACTTTTTCTGTATTTTTTTTCTTTGTAGATATTACTCAGCACTTTTTTTTCTAGCTAAGAATCACTGTTTCCAATTGATGGGGGACAAGTAAGTGGGGGTGGGGGTGTTTTGGTAAGAGATCTAGCTAGGGAATGTTAATACGGTTAATGGGACTACCGTCAATCATCCATAAGAGCACCTGTTATAGAGCATGTCTCTTCGATAACTTCTCTAAGAATATAAAGGTAATACTCATCTCCTCTTCCACAAACAAAGCGGACCTCCGAATCTGCTAGCTTATCAGAGTGCAGTTTTTTTCACTCATAGGTAGGCCTGCAAAGAAAAAAACAAATCGGAAGGGAACTTTAATTCGATTCATGTTCATGGCCAAAACCAAAGCCTTTTACCAGACTCATTTATTGCGATCGGTGCTCTGTAGCTAGGTCTTTTATCTCGGCGTCGCTATCCATGAACTTTGCTTCCATCTATCAGCGTCAATCGGAGGGGGGGGGGGGGGGGGCTGGTTGTCTCGCTGATCGATGGAGTTAAGCAACTTCCGGCGCAACCAGCTGCTGGCTGGGTAACAGCCAGTGGCTTGAGGACCAATGCTGGGTGGGACGGCTATAGCTCTTCCACCATGAACCCCACGTGCTTCGGAGGGCACATTAAGCCGTCGGTCCTGGCTGTTACTGTCATCTCGTAGCAGTCGTTAGTTACTAGGATGGCGCAAAACTCCCTTAAAGGAGTAAGTGCTGCAGATTATCTACCCTCTGTACACGAAATCGTCGAGCCCCTGTGTCATCTATGTCTTCACTCGAGTGAGTCCCATTTTGCTCACTATATTCACCTTTCTCCCATCATCATATTTATTTATCCACAACTATCAGTTAATCAAACGCGAGAGTGGTTACTTCACCAACAAGTCCAGATTAGATAAACAGAAGATGTGCATTTCTTCTGATGATCCTCCTTTATTGCTTGTGTTCTAAAGAAAACAAAAAAAAAAAAAAAAAAAAAAATTCCAGCCCTCGGGCTTCAGAAAATCTTTTTTCATTTTTTCTTTTTGCATGCTCTTAACAATCCATCTTCTACAACTTATCGCTGTAAATCATTAAAATTAGCAACAATGCCTATCTGTCAAAATTATTTATTTTGGTTTTACTGATTTATTTATGTCAATCAGTCTATTATTACTTATCCTTAAGTTTTTCCCTAAGCCAAACTTCTTATCGCTTAGATACGACACCTCATACCCTGAAGAACCCAAACAACGGTGTTTGTTTGAAGCGGAGTTTAGACAACATTTTATTATAACAATCTCTTGAAAGAAAAATCATCTTATGTAACATCAAAGTCAGCATGTTAATGCATTTTTCATTTTATGGCATTACACAGTGATGATGTTGGTGGGCCCATGCCAGTTGTTGAGCTCTGTGTTGAGGGTCAGCAAAGGGACATGAGCTAGTCATCGGCTGCTGAAACCTATGCAGTGCATTTGTCTCCATACAGTGCTGGTAGAAATGGGTCCCTGATGCCCCACATTCTAGTGGGGGTTATCTGACTCACAGTAGCCCATCGATCGTCCCGTATGCCTATGCTGAGGTGACGTGACGTCCATTCATCAAACACTTGTGGTCGTCCTGTGTGGCAGTTTACGCATGTGGAAACATTGTCTCTGTGACATTGAAGATCCCTAGACACTGTTGACCTCGTAAACCCACATTCTTGTGTAACCCGATATGCTATGATCATGTATCTTGCACTGATTATCATCCCACGTTCAAAGTTCGTTAACTCGTGATGTTCACTACACACGTCTGCAACAGACTGCTCAGATATCGTCTCTACAGTAGCGCCATACACTGCATCCAGCTGCAACATTTGGGAGTCATACACGATACCTCTTCAAATGGGAGAACCCTTCCTGTGACTTTTGTCCACACAGTTTATATATCCACCAATCATAAATTCTGACTGGTGGACTCCCAAATGTTTCATTGATCAGCCAGACCGAGTAAAGAGCTAATCATGATGTCATATCCTATCTCTGTGTCTGTTCTGGAATCCATTTACAACGGCAAGGATTAGATCTTTTTTCACAAGTTGTTTGGTTATTTAAAAAATATTTCAGGTCTTCCAGGTGGCATTTTCTTATTTCCTGGGTGTTTGGCCTTCTTCAAAATAATCATGGTTGCATTGATCAGCAACATCCAGTGCCCATTTTTAATCAAATGGTCCGCAAAAGCAGATTCACCATCACTGTTAGTCCATGATCGTCTGTGTTCCTCAAAGTGCTCAGCAAAAGAGGGTCTCTTGGTTCCTACATAATATGAACAGAAATCTAGGCATGTCAACTTGTTTACTCAGCAAACCTTGAGAACATCCTAGGCAACATCTTAACATTTCATAAGTGCTTGCTGTTGTTCTTTGTACAGAAGGAAAATGCCGAGTCCATAATTCCGGAAAACATTTGTGATCTTATTTAATGATGGGGCCACTAAAATTGAAAGTCACGAAGTCTTTCTGTTTTTCACCATCATCTACCCTAGTACAATTAAAGGAACGTTTGGTCTCGTTAAAAATCCGTTGAGTTATACAGTGTGCCACATAAGTATAGGATCACCCATATTTTCCCTTGTCTGCAAGAAGCAAAATAATTAAAACATTGTCACTGTATCAGATTCTCACAACTATTATTTATTGTTTCCAAAGAAAATAATGAAAAACAAACAACAACAAGAATGAGAATATATAAAAATAGAAATTAAGCTGTCCCATAAGTATAGGACCAGCATCACTTAATGCCCAATAAATCATCCCTTTTTTCAATATTTTTGAAAATTCGGTTTGGCATAGTTGTGACCAGGTTTTGCAGATAATCTGAATTAATTTCTTCCCAGGCATTCAACACAGCATACTTTAATTTTTCTATATTGCGGTACTGTTTACCACCTGCGTAAATAGATCTGACTAAAGCGCCCCATACATTTTCCACTGGATGATATCTGGAAATAGGGCAGGCCAGTCCATAATTTGCACCCAATTTGCTAAAAACCACTCATATGTGCTGTTTGCACAGTGAACTGGGGCATTTTCTTGCTGGAAAATCCATCTGGTCCCTCCAATCTTGATCCCCATCTGGTCCCCAAACGGTAAAAGATGAATATCAAGCAGATCTTGATAATCTGAAGTCTTCATTCTTCCACTAACAATAGCTAAATTGGTTCTACCATTCCATCCAAAGCCAATCCAGACCATAAGTGATCCTCCTCCCTGTTACCATATAAAATACATTTCTTCTGACCAACTGATGTCATGCCAGTAATATTGCCAGCCGTCTGGCCCATCTAAATTGGACTCTCTTCCAATCTTCTGTCCAGAACATCACTTACTGGGCAAAGGCCAACCATTTCTGCTTGTGGTGCAGTTGGAGTGCAGATTGCTGTTTTCTTTTCGTGTACACAAGAGATGATGCCAGCTTCACAATCCGTGCACAGTTGATTTTGATACTGGAACATCTTCAGAATTGGCCACCGCACGCAAAGATGTTGTGGGGTCTTTCATTTTTGTAATAATCGCCCTGTTTTGTCGATTAGTCGTCTTCTGAAGTCTCCCAGGTCTCTTTTTCTGGCCATACTGAGCACCAGCTTTCAAATAATTAAGTACAGCTTTATATAGCCTTTCCTATACCTCGCGCATGTTACCAGAACTCGAGCGCATCAAGAGCGTTTCTCCGTAAACATATGGTGTGGAATTGTCGGAAATAACTTAATTGGCCCTTATGTGTTGCCGCCACGATTGGCTGGGCGAACGTATCTTTTGTTTCTGCAGAATGCATTGCCAGAATTACTGGAAGATGTTCCTCTTTTGATAAGATCTAACATGTGGTTCATGCATGATGGCGCTCCAGCACATTTCAGCCATGTTGTGCGAGCACACCTTAATGCTGCATACACGAATCGGTGGATAGGTCGAGGTGGACCGGTAGCCTGGCCTGCAAGATCACCCGACCTTAATCCCTTGGACTTTTTTCTGTGGGGTCATGTGAAAACGATCGTCTACAGCACAGAAGTTCCTAACATTATGGATCTGCGACAACGAATTGAACATGCATGCCAAACCGTTCGTAATGCTGGCGACGAACTCTTCCATGACATCAGACGGTCGCTCATGCAACGAGCCGAAGCGTGCGTGCGAGCTGGTGGCGGGCACTTTGAACAATTCCTGTAATTTGAAGCCACGGGTTTAGTTGGCTGTATCGCGTAAATAAATCGTTTCCAGACAAAGTGCTATAGAACATTTTCGTCTTCTTTTGACCTGAAGAATATGCCACTAAATTTATTGTACATAATTTTGAAACGTCCTGTATACTGCAAATTTTTTTTTAAATTTTTTATTTTAAATTTTTTTTTTTTTAAATGTAAACAACCCGCGGGTTGCCCCCAACAGGCCGAAGCCCAACACAGGGTTTTCTTTTTTTTTGATAAACTTGGCTTTTCAACCATCTATTTGAGTTAAATAAAACAATATCCATTCATAAATAAGATATTATCAGAAAAACAAATAAAGATAATACGGAGGTTCCATATCGTATCAGACCCATTCTTTATTTGAAGTTCACAACGATACTAGACCATGGAAATTATGTATCTTCAGAAATTTTTATAAAGATCAAAAGACAAGCTTTTCTCAACTATTAAAAAATTCTAGTTCAATGATAATTGAAATAAGAGATATAAATGAAGAAATTAAATGTTTATAATCTTACCTCTTTAGCACCAGCATCTTTAAGAAGTTTAATGATTGGTCCAATTGTATTGCCTCGAACTATTGAATCGTCAACAAGAACAATGCGTTTATTGATAAAATTTTCAGTCAAAAGACCAAATTTCTTTGCAACAGCTAACTGCCTCAATTGAGTACTTGGTTGAATAAATGATCGGCCAACATAACGATTTTTACAAAGAACTTGCAAATAATCTAAACCCAACTGAAAAAAAAATAAAATAAAATAATATTTTCCATTTTATAAAAGTCATTCAAAACATTTTTTAAACATAAACATTACTTAAGAGATGAAGAGAGGAAACTCCACTTGTCCACAAACATAAATTTAATACACCATAAATGTATACATTTCGGTCACTAAGTATGATTCAGGGAATCCACAGTTTTAACCACAAGCTTGCAACGTTCAACCATATGATTCACAGAATGTTAACTATACCTATGTCCCATGCGATGAAACAAGAAGAAATACACACTATCAAGGAAGCAGCGGTTTTCAATGGTTGCAAGAAGGATTTAATAGACAAACTGATCAAAAAGCAGACTCTTAAGAAGAAATTGCAAGACATTACCACTCTACAATCCACCGGTGAGAAGAATAAGAAATTCATATGTCTACCCTATAACCGTAAGTTGACTAGAGGTCTAGAAAGAATTTGTAAAGCTTACGACCTTAGGGTAGCATATAAAAGCAGCCACAACCTCAAAAGCTTACTAGGCAACACGAAAGATGCTATTAGTAAAACAGATAAATCTGGTATATACGAAATTTCTTGTAATTCGTGTGACAGCAAATATATTGGTCATAGCAGGAGAAAGATTTCGACTCGAATCAAGGAACACTTTAGCTATATCAAGAATCACATACCCGAAAAGTCTGCGTTCGCGGAATATGTTATAACCACAGGACATGTCGGAAAAATTGATAATTTCCGAATTTTACATTACAATGACGATCCCAGAAAACTGAATTTTTTTAGAATCGTTGGAGATTTCTAAATACCTCCAGACAAATTATTAAATCATGAAAGAGGCCCAATGGACCTATCACAGTGGTACTCACTGACTTCAAAACTTTAATTCTTTCCTGATATAAGAACCTCTGATATAAGTAGGCCGGATATAAGAGCTGCGTTTATAAGAACTTGTTTTTTGGTTCCTTCTAATGTAGTTATTGTACGTATTTATTTTAGAGATTTCTGTTTTCTGCAAAACTTTTTATATAATTTCTTTGTATAATTTTGTAGAGTGGTTTGACTCTCCTCCAATCCTGTTAATTAACCCGCTTTTGTAAACCAAATCAAGATGCTCTGCTCCCTGATTGATACCTCCTTGTTATAAATACCGACTCTGAACAAGTCAACCTGAATCATACTGAAGAAGGTCACTTAGTGACCGAAATGTATACATTTATGGCGTATTAAATTTATGTTTGTGGACAAGTGGAGTTTCCTTTCTTCATCTCTTATGTATTCAACTATCCACAGAGTTTTTAAGGTAAGTCTATTCTCTCTATTTAGTTATTTATAAACATTACTATTTTAATCTTTCTCCAGATTATGAATTTTTACTTCTGCAATATTTAAAAAAGAAAAAGATTATGATACTTTTTAATGAGCAATTCTTTCAATATCTTAAAAAATTTATAAATGTATATTTTTATAATTTTTCTGAAAGAAAATATATTTTTTATAAGAGATAAATGATGTCCATCAAATACATCTTCGCATATTTTTTTATTATAAATTAGTACAGTGAAAACTCTCTATAAAGAAACTCAAGGGACCGAGCAATTTCATTTGTTATAAAGAGTTTTTGTTATATAAAACGAGGGGGGGGGGGGGAAAACAAAAGAATTTTACAGATAAATTTTTTTAATGATTGCTATGAAACTAATAAAGTTACGCTATATTTAATATAGACTATCTGTCATCTTTGTTTGATGTTGTTTGCTATGTCAATATTTTGTTATATTTTTCTATAAATTTTGTCTATGTCTTGGGAGAGGTTAGGATCATCTTCATGGAACAATAAGAATTTTTCTAAAAATTTGGCCGTGCTCGTTGTGGTGATGTAGGATCAAAAAGTTTTGATGTCATCCAAGCTGATTTGTTTGCTTTGTGGGATTTAGTTTCTGCTCAATGATCCTTTGATTATGTGACAGATGTTAAGCCAAAGACAATCTTCAAACGTCACTTATTTACTAGGTGATCTCACCAGTTACCAACCGAAACTCAAGAAAAAACCCTCATAGATGTAATAAAATTTGTTGTGCCCGCAATAACTCCCAATTAACACTATTTCTAACGTAATAAGCCGGATATATATTAAGAGAAGGACGAGACACAAGAACCCTGGAATACAATAAATAATAGTTATTAATACGCCCTTGAATTACATCCCCTTATGAAACCACAATTCCCAACCACTGTGATTTATAAATGAAATTTGTCTGGAGGAGAAAAATAAGAAACAGACTTAGAAATCAAATAAACTTTATTAACACTTTTAATAAGTAACAAATGGGAAATCAAGTTAAAAGGGTTAGTTGGTTAATAGATAAATTACAATTCTGAATCAACAAATTGAATAAGAAATGCTGTTCAATAATAAGTCAACACTGAGGCTCTACCCCTCCCATCCGTGTTAATCGTCTTTTCTTCCCCATGTCAAATTGATTTATAATGTTCAGAGTTTACATAACATCTTATGAAGTTTCTATGATTCTTCCCATTCAGTTATGTTGAACAGTGTTAGCCTGATACAAAAAGGAAGGCTGCTATCGTCTGCCCTCACTCCGTGACACCTGGGCAGCCAGTGCACCAAATGCTGTGATATCTGGCACCCGTTGAGATTGCTCCGCTGTTGTCATTTCACTGACCAACAGTGCCTGCGAACCTGTCCGCATGAGTGCCACATGCATGCTGGCACAGACATTTGGAGACCACTGTCAGCTGGGAAGATTCCACACGCTCCTCCCTGGAAGTTGACTGTCTACTGTCCAGTATTTTCACAAGCTCATGCATTGACAGTCCCTGGTTGTTCATTCACTGCTTTGATTATATTTCGCAGACATACGTGACTGGGGCCCCACGCAGGGACCGGCCGAAGGGCTGGCCACCCGCCATGAGACACCACTGGTTCTCGATGAAGTTCACAAGACCTCCACCACTCATAGACTATGATTTCTGCTCGCTGTTGATAGCTTCACATCTCCTTATATCACCTTGCTCAATTCAAGGCGCGGGAAGAGCCTCCACCAATCAGTTTCTCAAGCAACCGCTTCCTTCGCTTGATCACTGTTCGGAAAACTTTTTCTTTTCTCGGCTTCCTGTCTAACCGTTCGCACCGTTGCCAAGGCAACCCAAGAACACGCACCCCATACACCCCCTCCCAACTTGCTTTCTGCTTTGTTAGCCAAACCTAAAAATGAGGCCTAAACCACCGATTGGCATACAGTAAAACCTGTGCTAACAACCACATGTATATAATGACCACTTTTGCTTGGTCACGCAGAAAGTTACATGGGAAATCTGTTAGCGTAACGACCACCTGTCTAACGTGACCAGCGACTACCATTTTCGATCCCCTTTGTATCTAAACCTATACTAAAAAACCTGTCTAACCACTTATGTAACCAATCAGGTCCTAACCTAACTGCCAATTACATAACTACACTTTTCTCTGTAAAGAACCAAGTACCAATTATGTCATTACACTAGTCAAGAAATAAAAAAATGCAACAACAGGTTCTTTTAGCCTACTGATAGTGTTAACTAGGTCAGGTCTGTCTTCAGGGATGCAAATGTTGCTCTAAAATCACTGGAAGTGTTTCCATAAAGTCCGACCGGTCGCAATTAACGACCACTTTTCCTTGGTCCCATGGGTGGTCGTTATAGACGGGTTTTACTGCAATTTAAAAGAACAAGATTCAAAGTAATGAGCAAACATTGTGACAGAAAAAGTGCTCAAAAATACTCCACAGAAGGCTCTGCATTTGAGCAAGGAAACAGTTTAGTGTTAAACTGTGACACGATTGCCCACTACTCATAAAATGTAATGAATGCTAAAATAATGAATACAATAAACACACATTTGGGTTACAAGCCCCAAATCTGTTTATAACAAATAAAAAAAAATTGTCACAGCTTTATAGTGACTGGCAAAAAAAAACAAAATAAAAAATAAGTGATCACTTACTTTGGCTGCAAAAGCTGATAGTCTTCATAGAAGGATGATGTGCACTAATTCCATTCACAAGAACACGGAGTTTACCTACATTAATTTAGTGGTTGCAGTGCTATTATAGCGACAAATCACTACTTTTGAACAGCAGTGCCCATTTTGACTTAAAAAATCCCACTGGCTTAGAGGCAGAGACCATTAAAAATCATTGGCTTTTTTTACAGTCACTGCTCAGAGTGAAATGAAAAGTGGCTATTACAGCCTTTGCCTGTTGAAACTTTATTTCGGATGGAAATTCAAGAAAAAGAACGACAAATTTAATAAAACGTACAAACATATGGATTATATTTCGTAGAAAGGAGATTTTATTTAAATTTTTGCTTTGTTATAGAGAATGATTGTTTCGTTGCAGAGAGTGAATCAATGCACGGATTTTAAAGCAAACCAACCAAGTTCAAGTAATGTTTACATTAGAGAGAATGTTTCATTATAAAGAGTTTTGTTATAGAGAATTTTCACTGTATTTATATAATTTCAACATTTAATTACCTAAGACACAATTTTTCGGAGACGTTATTTCATGACCTTTACCGCTTTCAAATGAAACCCAACAATGTGAATGTAATAGCATCATTTCACGTGTTTTCTGTGATGCACACATGCACATGACCTGCAGCATTCACGCAATAAATCATTATCAACATTTTCTGTATGTATCAATTTTGCTGTAAAAGTCAATCTCTTTAGTCCCACATTACTGAATCAAACACAAAGTGTTCTGGATCCTTATATCAACAGGTTTTCATAATCATTTGGAAAAAAAAGAGTATAACAACTAAAATATGCAAAAGTCACAAAAGCAAAAGAAACAAGACTGATATGATTTGGTTAGTAAAGAGTTCCCTATCTAAATAAGAGTAAAATCATAGTCATCAGCTATCTTCAATATAAGCAAATTTTTCTGATGTTCCAAACCATAATGATGGAATTAGGCTTCTGTGATGTGTTCTTCTACAATGGCATTGCTACTTGCTTATCCACTGCATGATGATGTTTTGCTGCAGTATTCTTGTCTTAAAATGAATTCTTCTAGTCTTTGTAGTCCACTCCAGCTTCTTGAAGATACGAGGGTTATTCGTAAAATAAGATTCGTTTTGCAATAAAAACAAAACTACTAATATATATATTTTTTTCTTTACCAGATTTATATACCCTCCACATAGTTACCAAGTTTATTTAAGCACTTGTCATAGCACTCAATGTACTTCTGCATGATCACTTCATAGAAGCTGCAGCCAGTGAAGAAAGCTACCCAGTTTTCACTTGTTCATCATCGCTGCAATGCAGGCTGCCGATGATCTCCTTTAGATCCTGGAACAGGTGGTAGCCACTGGATGTGAGGTCTGGACTGTAAGTCGGGTGGTCAAGTTGTTTCCAAAGAAAAGATCTCATTAGATGGGAACAACTTAACCACCTGCTTTACAGTCGCAGACCTTGCATCCAGTGGCTACCACTTGTTCTGGGAGCTAAAGGAGACCATCGGCAGTCTGCATTTCAGCGACGCTGAACAAGTGAAAATTGCATGATTTTCTTCACCGGCAGCAGCTTCTCTGAAGTGATCATGCGGAAGTAATCAAATAAACTTGCAAAATTATATGGAAAAATAGTTAAAAATACATAGAATCTGGTAAAGAAAAAATTTTGAAAATATATATAGTAGTTTTGTTTTTACTGCAAAACGGGCCTTACTTTACGAATAACCCTCGTATAATTAGAAGCATCCCATCATCTTGTGTGGCCGCAACTATCTTACAAAACTCTATTACCAATCATGAAGCATAACAAAGACCTTCATGCAGGACAAACCTTGCTCCTGAACATTTTTCGTCAAAGATTTTGGATTCCTCATGACGAGATGTTATTCGCTGTGAAGTGTTCAAATGCATCAAATGTCAAAGGATTTGGGCCTGTCAACCTTTACGTTTTATTTATTGTTTAAATCAGCACGGGTCTCTTTGTTATGGCTCCGTGCATTTGTACCATTATTGAGTTACTGTGGTTTTGTTTTGTTTTTCTTGTATCATTCAGCCTAGTGTTTGAGCGAATAAACTTGTGTTGTACACATTGTGCAGACTCATGTCATTTTGAATCTAAATTTATCCAATCGGAATAAAACTGTAGAATTGTGTAAAAAGCAAACAAACCAACCCACAAACAAGCAAACATTTTTCTTTATATACACTAACTCACTGAAAGTCATGACACGCCCCACCAATCAGGTTCCCTGTCCGTAATGAGACAAATCCCGTTGCTCCATTCTTGGAATGCAGGTGCACAGAACTCCTTGATATCACACAATCACTGTAAGCAAAACTAGTTTCAGAAATGGCAGCACACAGAGAGCTATCCGCATTTGAATGGGGGATGATTGTTGGTGCCAGGTGGATGGGTGCCTCAATACCAGATGTAGCCAACACACTGCAATTTTCTCTCACAACAGTTGCAAGGGTCTATCGAGAGTACATCCAACAAGGGGTTACAACCCATGTCGGACAGCAGATAGGCTGCCCACGGCTCATTGATGCCAAAGGTGTAGGCCAGGTCATCTGGCTTGCAACTGCTGACCGAAGGGCGACAGCGGGCCAAATCACCATGCGGTACAACCAGGGACGTCCCACAACTGAGTCCGTAACGACAATTCAGCAAACTTTGGCAGCTGCAGGCTTTGGGAGCAGGAGGCCACAACGAGTGCCACTCTTGACAGCTGCACATCGTCGGCAACGCTTAGCCTGGGCGAACCAACATCCACATTGGACCGCTGAGGACTGGCGAAGGGTTGCCTGGTCCGACAAGTCACGGTTTCAGCTGTATGGAGACGATGGTCATGTCTGTGTCTGGCGCAGGTCACATAAAGCCATGGACCCCACTTGTCAGGTAGGGACCACTTGGTCTGGGGTGTTTTCTTGTGGCATGCAACAGGTCCATTGGTGCATCTGACATGCACTTTGCGTGCTACGTCGATCTGCTTAGGGACCACCTGTACCCCTTCATGAACTGTTTTTACCCCGTGGGCTACGGCATCTTCCAGCAAGATAATGCTCCTCCACACATGGCTCTTGTGACACGGCAGTGGCTCGAGGAACATGCTACCAATTTCACGACTTTGATTTGGCCTCCACATTCCCCAGACTGCAATCCCATTGAACATTTGTGGCAAGTCATCGAACGATCTGTCAGGTTGTCACCAACACAACTGGTAAATGCAGCATCGTTATGGAGTGCAGCGGAGGTGGCATGGGATGTGTTCTTGCAGTGCCTGTGGATGTGTTCTGGGGACTGGTAGACTCTTTTCCACGACGGGTCGCTGCCGTTATCCGGGCCTGAGGGGGCCCAACATGCTATTAGCCAGGTGTGCCATGACGTTTGGTGAGTGAGTGTATATGATAGATTCTCCAATAAAAAAAAAATTCCTAAAGGCCAATGACTAAGAAGTCATTTCTGGGTTTATGTAATTTGACAATGTTATCATAGTTAGCTTTTTAATTGGATAAAAAAACAGTTCTAAATACCATGCAGAATGTGCCCAATCAAAAAGCTTGATAAAAAATAAAAAAATGAAGATTTATTGGTTACAAACCTCATCTGAAACAATAATACTTATTTTGCATTGTCATGTAACTATAAGGTGTGTCGAACTTTGAAGGTACGTTTATTTTCCTTTTTGTAATGGACAAACAATTTTGACAAAGCCTGCATTGAATGTTACAATTAGGCTTTAGCACATCACATCCAAACTTGTGGCTCTTTATAGACTGATTGCAAAGAAATCAGAGAAGTTATGATGCAGAATACAAAGGGTGTATTGCAAGTTATCATCGTCGGGCAACACATAAAAGATATGAAGTAGCTGATGAAAGACTCCTTAGAAAAGTAAAAAATTATGACAGATGAAATGTAATCGAATATTTGCGTGGCATATCGTATAATTATTTCATGGGATAATTCTATCATTTTGTAAGAGAAATATGTCATATTATATTAGTTCATAATAAAATAATGAATACATAAAGTTATAATAATATTAATTTTGTAAAATTTAAAGTTTTGTTGTTTAGTTTCTGTCGGGATAGCAAAGTAAAGTTGTTCTTTTTAGTTACTTTTTAAATTATAAAATTTTCGTCATGCACTTGGTTATCGTCCACTTGACCAGTGCTTTTGTGTTGGCTGCCTGTCGAGACCAAGTACGTGACATGATTTTATAGATTATTGTGTTTATTGTGATGTAATATGCATTGTAATTTGAATTGGGGAAATTGTGTCTGTAGAATTGTAGAGTTATGGCTAGTTAGTTGTATTTATTACATTTTATGGTGAAGGGATGCTCAATTTAGAAATACCGTGCGAGAAGTTAGCTGGAAAATAACAAGGGTCCTATCTAGCGAAAATTGCACAAAAAAATTTGTACGAGTCAAGTGAAAACCTTAACACATGTGGTAATGAAGTTTCAGTTGGATTTGGGAAAGTAAAAAAATAATGATTCCTTTATACTGAGTAATGTGAGAAAAGAAAAGCATTTATTTGTGGAATTGTATTTGATGTTCGTGAAGAAGAAGAAGAAGAAGAAGGAACTGAAATATTAGCTTCTTGCAAATATGAAACTAATGTTAATCAACCGTCAAATAAAATAGAAATAAAGGTTAAAAAAAATCAATTATAAGATCTTATTAATAAAAGGGTTAAAAAATTCCATTAAAAATTAAATCAAATTTCTTTTAAAGATCTCAACAGCTAGAAATTATATTTCTGGTGTTTGTAAATGTAAAATTGGAAAATATGGATATAAACTCATCTGTGCAGTTATTCATTTCATTAATAAAGAAAGAGATAAGTCTAAAATTAAGTCTCATCTTTTATGGAAAAACCCATCAAAAAGAAAGTACAGAGAGGATGGAAGTTTGTTATCTAATATTTTTAACTTACAAGTAAATGAAAAATAAGATTCTAATTCATTTTTTCTAAATAATGTTTAAAAATTTTTGTACAGAAAAAAAAAAGAACAAACTACAGGAAATCTCGCCATTGAAGAAAAAAATATTTTAGATGTTGCCAAAGATAACAAGAATGCTTTTTACCGCCAAAGTAGATAAAGGGAGCACGTTTTCGTGTTATAGCATCATACATGGATTCATAGAATTAACCTACATATTAGAGAAAATATATAAATATGAAAACTAAATTGTAAATTACTATTTAAGTAAACTAATGTAAAGAAAGAATTTAAACGAATAAGCTTGAAGAACTGAAAGATTAAATGTAGAGTGAAGTTATTCTTTATATTTTTGAACAAATAAAAGTTCTTTAATTTGTAGCAATTCCCACATATATTAAAATGAAGTGAGCTTCAATTGATGAAGCATTATGTGTAAGCATCTATTATTTTTCCATATTCAGTTACTAAAGTGTTTCTACGTTATCATTTACCATTGAAGCAAGTGAATGACTACTACCAATTAGCCAATATGTCTTCCAATAATTAGTTTTAGATAATATTAAGCCTAACAGCAATATGCTCTCAATACCAATAAGTTATGGATAACAATAGGTCTAACAACTTGTAAGGAGTTGGTTGCTATATTACATGCCATATCTTAGCATTGAAAGTTTCCATAGGTAACATAAGTACCATTAAAACATGTACTACTAAAACAATTCCGACTATCATTAATTATTCGTTATTCACTCATGACACGTTGTTACAAGTTCTTTGATTATATTACATGGCATATCTCAGAATTGAAAGTTCCAATAGTACCATATGGTACCGTTAAAACACGTACTGCTAAACAATTCCCAACATCATTATTTACGCGTTATATTCATTCATGAGATATCCTTACAAGTTGTTTGATATATTATATGCTCTATCTTAGCACTGAAATTTCCATTGGTACCATATGGTATCGTTAAAACACGTACTACTAAACAATTCCCACTATCATTCTTTACGCGTTATATTCATTCATGACACGTCTTTACACGTACACATGCTACTAGACCAATATCTGCTATCAGTAGTTACTCTTATATATTCGTTCATGACACATCGTGAGGATTTGTTTCATACTTTACATGCCATGTCTGGTACAGGAAAATTTTAAGGGGGTATCATAATGGTGCCATTAGAGTGTAGTGTAACTTTGGACAGCGTGCTTATGAGAAAAAAAAATCTGAGACATGAGGTGAAATGAGATGTGTAACTTTAAATAAAAAAAATTTATTATTATATATACAAGCTGCTCAACATTGTGTGAACTTAAGTTCCAGTTTTAGCTAAGTCAAACTGATTTGATAGATGAAATAAGCAAAATATTTAGCGTCTCTAAAGTCACGAGTAAAGACTTTTTTGTTCTCTCTCCCACTCCTTGGTTTCTTTAGGAAGACTACTGGGTCCCGTGCGTTAGCTCTCATTTCATTTTTTGTTCGTTTTTCTCCACTTGCTCTTTTGCCCTCTCCTCTCCTGCCCTCTAGTGGCATTTTTTTTTCGTCGATCTCCATTATTAATGATGCTACAGCAAGTGACCCGATCTGACCATTACACACACAAACAAAAATAAGAATTGAGGGCTTGATAGTCACAAAATGTATACAATATTATAAGAAATAAAAAAAAAACAGGAGAAACATTATCTCTTGTGATAGAATGCCACATCACACCCCCCAAGAGAAAATAACTATTTTGTTCGACCTGTGTGGTGCAATTTCTGATAGTTGACTCTCTTTCTGGATCTTAGATGATACGGCTGGCTATGGCTGGCTTCTTTGTCGGTCACCTTCATCTTCTCTCACTTCCATTGGCTCTTGCTCATGCCCGCTGATCAGGATTCCTGAGGTGGCACATTCATCTACGGAGTGTTGTCTCTGTTCAATTGTTGCTCCAGACGGTCTCCCTTGTCTATTATGTCTGATGGGCTCTTCTGGATACTCCTCCTCCTCTTCAGATTCCACAATCTTTGGCTTTCTGGATACTTTTCCTCATTGGACAGTGGACCAGTGCCTAGCACCATGGCATGATTGAAGGTGGTCCACGTGCGCTACTTGTCGGTCCCTTTCACGGACACCCTCAATAACATAGTTAACATTAGAGATGCTCTTAATAATTCTAAAGGACCCTGTATATCTATATTTAAGCTTATTTTTCTTT
Organism: Rhysida immarginata; assembly: GCA_023313115.1. NCBI lineage: Eukaryota > Metazoa > Arthropoda > Chilopoda > Scolopendromorpha > Scolopendridae > Rhysida > Rhysida immarginata. The sequence continues at coordinate 351,209 of JAHWFO010008970.1, read as the reverse complement.
CCCCCTTTCTGAAGGAACCACACCTGTTGCCCAATCTGGAACGTTTTTAGTTTACGACCACAATTTCTTTCAGCAAGATGTCTCCCTTTATTTTTGTTGCTATTGATGTTTACCCACTGTCTCATCTCATCCAACCTCGCTACTAACTGGGATCGATAATCCTCTTGGCAGATATCCCCAGCTATCCTCTTGGCAGCTATCCCCACCTAACCAAGATAAAGGGGTCAAACCCATACATTAGCAATGCAGGGGTTTCCTTGTGTTCTCATTTTCACTAGTGTGAATCGAAAATAAGGCAGCTTCCAACCATTCATCCCATCTTCTACAATCATTTTTGCACAAAAGTCTTAAAATCTCCCCAATGCTTTGATTGAGTCTCTCTACCAAATCGTTGGACATGGGTCTATAGGCAGTGGTAAAATGGATATCAATTCCTAGGCCCCCACATACATTTTTCATGAGTTCCAATGTAAAGTTCGGCCCTCAATCAGATATGATTTCAAAAGGGATGCCATATCTATAAATAATTTTGTTTAGCAGGCCTTTAGCTATCGTTAGAGCGATTTGATCAGGAATGGCTATGGCTTCCGGGAACCGAGACATCACATCTACAAAAACTGAAATATATTTGTTTCCTGATTCACTTTCAGATAAAGGACCTATGATATCCCATGCCAGTTTCTGAAAAGGAAAATTTGCAGATACACCTTCCTGATATGGTGCCTTGCCTCTGTAATATCAGCTGTCATACAAGGCCAAAAGTACGATTGTTTCAAAGCTCACAGAGTTTTAACAATCCCTTTTGTGCCCTGCCAAAACATTATCATGAGCCCTCTTTATAAATTCCTTCTTCAGCTCCTTGCCCACACAAGCTTTATATCTCCCTCTCCTTTCCTTCTTGGACCCCTTCCACATCACTCCCACATCTTGGACAACAAACCTGTTCTTTCTGTTTCTATCATCTGTTCTTTCTACATTAATAATCTTTGAAAATGTCTTATCTGTTTCTTGAGATTGGGTAATCCTTTCAATGAGTCTCTCGTTATTACACTGTATGATCTCACTCGCCTCTTTAATCGGGAGACGAGATAACAAATCTGCTATTCCAGTTTCCTTTACCTTCACATGTTCCACCTTTATGTTGTACTCTTCTAGTTCCATGGACCATCTTAGGAGTCTTTGGTTTGTACCACACATGCTTTTGATGAATGACAGGGGCTTATGATCACTCTTGACAATAATAGGAAATCCCAGCAGTATATGTCTAAAATACGAAGGGCTAGTATAATGGCTAACCCCTTCTTTTCCACCGTGCTATAATTAATTTGAGCTCCCTTCAGTTCTGAGCTATAATATGCAATAGGTCTGAGACATCCCTCCCTCTCCTGATGTAGAGCTGCTCCCACAGCTGCATAGGAGGTATCAGTGAATAAAATAAACTCCCTATTGTAATCTGGTGGAACCAGCACTGGCTCTCTGCTCAAAATCCCTTTCACATCATCAAAATGCCTATTCACATTCCAGAGACTACTCAAATCTAGCACCTTTCCTTGTAAGATTGGTAATAGGTAGGTAAGACTATGTCGGTTAAGTTTCCTATGAAGGGCCATATAAAAATTTATGGCCCCAACCAAAGACCTGACCTCCTTGATGTTAGAAGGCGGGGGAATCTCTAGAATGTCTTTCACATTCTCTGGGTCAGGCCGAACCCCTTGGGCAGAAATTATGTGACCCAGGTATCTTACATGTGTGATGTTTCAAAAACTTTGATATTTTTTCCCCCATCACATTTTTTTACTGGTTATATTTTATGGCAAATTTTTGAGGCCGGTTTTGTACCTCAAAAAGGATGCACTTTATTAAAAGATATAATTTCTGTCTTTATAATGATGCCCCTGGTTCTTAATGTTATAAGTAGCTGGTTTTCTTGAAAATATAACTGTTTTCCTGTAGGAAAAAATTATATTTTTAAAATATTATTTAAATGGCAATTTTAGAATTCCTTTTATTTTGCCAACAATGATAGTGTCATAGTTAATTGTTGAAGATAATTTTCAGCTGTTCTTTTATTTACATACATATGCTGCTAAGAAGTGACTTCCTATTGTCATCATGTGCTAGCTGTGTGCCTTCAGATTGTTGCTTCAAAAGTATAAATTCAACTGCTGGAAAAAATCTTCACTACTCTGCCACTCTACGTTGTGAACAGTCCTTTACTAGAGTGTGCAGTGCGTATTAGCGTCCCCCCCCCCCCTGGTTTCTCCTGGGGGAGGTTTCTTTCTTTCTCTCTTTCTCTACCATTACCATGGAACGCATGGTAGACATGATTGCCGACGGGCCTTTTTCTGTCGGCATGTTCATGAAGGGTATTCCTCCGGTTCTTCTGTCGGGTTTCCCCGCTGTTTCTGTCCTGCAGAGGCTTTCGCCGACTGAGTCGAGGCTGCTCTGCAGGCAACAGAATGTGGCAGACCAAATAGTGGCTGCTGACTGCATCAAGGTCGGGCAAACCACTGTCCACCTGAGTTATGTAGAACCCGGATATGTTCCAGTTCTCATCCGGGGCACATCGCCACTGATGGCTGAAAAGTATCTCCTTGACTACATGTCGGACTACGGGGTGGTGCGAGAAATTTCGTACCCCCTGCACCCAGATTCTCCTCTTCAGATGACAGGTGACATCGTAGTCTACATGGAGCTGCATAGAGACATTCCCGAGTAAGTTGTCACGCGCGGAGGCCACATCTCCGTGTCTTATAAGGGACAGAGGCAGTGCTGCTGATACTGCAAAAAAGACTTCTCATGTGAGGAAAGACTGTCCTCTCCTTCGGAAACGTGAGTTCTGCCATAAGACCGTGCACAAATTCCACCAGTGCCAGGAGAGGTCAGATGCTCTATCAGCAGCCCCAACGCCACTGCTTCGAGGAATGTCGTCCCAGCAACCAGCAAAGATAACTTCTCCGGCCAAGTCACCAGAGCCAAGCAGAGCAAACACGCCTCTTTCTTCACCGAGGAAATCAAAGACTGCCCCACCATCGTCGCCTCTTCCTACGACTCCTGGAAGGGAAATGCCACCTCGCCCTCCTCGGCCTCGTGTGGTGCATGAGACTATTTCTTCTCCTCCTCCTTCACCATGTATTTCCCCGATGTTGGAGGACAGTCCCTCTGCTGAAGTCACCGTAGACGATTCGTTGTGCTCCGGGTCGGTGTTTGCTGTGGAGGAGTTTTCATCTCTTCCTCCACCCGTGCTTTCATCGGCATCGCAGCCTCTGCAAAATGCCTAAGAGCCCTCGCAAGAAAAAAGCCTGATGTCATCATAGCAAGAGGGACAGGGTTCCTGTGTCCTCTTCTTCTGAAAGAGAGAGCTGCACCAACCATCATCATCGCAGCCCCTCTTCCTCTTCGGGATGTGCTCGTTCCCCTAGATAGAAGACATCTGAGCCTCCTCCCCCGTCGGTGAGGCTCAAGTCTCCTTCAGAAACAGGTCAGCCTCCGTCAGCTTAATTTCGTAGTGAAAGTCTTTTCCCTGAACGTTCGTTGCCTTGGCTCGTCCTTCAAGCAATCGGTTTTGTCATCATTTATTGCCCTGTATAGGCCAGATGTTCTTCTTCTTCAGGAGGTGAAGCTTGCTGCTTCTCAACAGCTTGCTAACCTCCCTGGCCTTCGCAGTCAATATCCATCTTCATCAACTCATCTCCATCACATGGGCAGGGGGTTGCTTCCATCATCTTCCACCCCTCCATCGTGGCGTCGAACTGTGTCTTTGACTGCGAATGCAGGGTGATCTCTTTAGACCTCCTTCTATCTGGTCTCAAATTCCGATTGCTTAATGTGTACGCCTCATGTTTATCAGCAGAGAAACGAACATTCTTTGAAGTCTAGACTTTTACCTGTGCTTGTCCTTGCCTGTAGTGGTTGCTGGGGACTTCAATTGCCATCTGGATGAGAACGACATCTTTTCGTCCGGATGTGTCTACCAGTTGTGCCAGTGGAATGCACTTTTCGATGTTTGGGCGTCTTCTTCCCATTCCAGCCCATGTGGGTCCATCTTTCATCAAGGGCCCTCTGTGTCTTCGAGGCTGGACCTTTTCCTCGTAGATGCCACTTTTGCTTGTGCTCCGGTTTCCATGGAGGTGATTCCATGCTCGTTTTCTGACCACAGTGCCATCAAGTGGTCTTGGAACCCTCCATTCCCAGCCTCCTCTGCAGGCCATACTTCGAACAACTGGTATCTGAACGTTTCTCTGCTTTCTCTTAAATCCAAGATCCGTCGTTTTTTCAGAAAGATTGGGTTGGACGCTGCTAAACGCAATCGGCGCCATCATGCTGCAAGAAATCCTGTGCCTTCTCCGCTGTTCCATCCCGAAGGGGTAGTATGCTGATGACACCCGCCAAGTGAAGAGCGAGATCAACGCTCTAAGGATCCGCAGGGCCGCCGGCGTAGCTCTCAGGGCCAAAATATCCTGGGCGTCTGACGTCCAACATATGTCGTCAGTTGCGTTCGCAGAGGAGAGGCGTTGCGCCAATAAGAAAAGGTGTCATCGTTTGGTAGTGGAAAATGGGACAGTGGAAACTGACTCTGAAATCTTGTCTGCCTTCCACTTTCATTTTTCATCATATTTTGGCCACCCAGTCTTTCCATCCGACACCATGGTAAATGTTTCATAAATATTAGAACTATTAAATCCACGGCTTCTTTTAATCTACAGATTATAATTAAAAAATGATTATTAGAAGCCTTTCTTAAGATTTTATGAATATTCTACTCAGTTTTCACTCTGATCTTTAGATATCTTGAATCAATTTTTCTCAGATTGATTTGACATTTGTCATTTGGATAGGAATATAACATTTTTCCTTCTGTGTTATTACCGCATTTTTTCGAATATAGGCCGTGGCTCTAAACCCAAAAAAATCGAAAATTTTAGGAGTGCGGCCTAAAGTAAGTGCGTCCTAAAAAAATATTTTTTTGGAAATAACGAATTATTATCAGTAATTGTATACATTTCAGACAGATCGAAATATTTCGTTTTAGCGTCCCATAGTATTTTAAATAGTAATTTAGCTAGTAAATTTTATAAATTTATTAATAAAATGTGTAAATAATTAAAGTAATCTCATTTTAATGAACGAGCGCAACTGCTTATTTCTTCGGCAGCGGCCATGGTTCTAGCAACGCACTCACTGCTGGGTGCTGACCAATAGCGATAGAAAGCATTCTATGACATAATAACATCTTCAATTAATCGCCAAGTACAGTGAAGTCAGGGCTAGTGAATCGCCGACATTAACTTTTTAACACTTGATTTTCTTAATAATTTATGAATGAAAAATTATGTGACCGGTTGATTACTTGTTCCGAGGTGTTAGAATATTAATTTCAATGTTAGAAAAAGATTGAACAAAGACTCGTTAATTTAAAGCCATCAATTCAAAGGCCATTGCATTTTTATCTACAGCAGGGAAGTCGGGGAGGTCGAAAACAAGAAATAATTCTACTTTATTTATCATATGTATAGTGAAATCATTTTCATGGTAGGGTACCTCATTTTGTCAAATACAGTTCGACTCAGGATCGTTTTGTTGATAGATTTACTTTGTGACTCGACGCTCTTATTTTTTCTTTTACACAATTATTCTTAATGGGTTTTTTTTAATGAAAAGTTAATCTTTAAAAAAAATGTGCAGTTTTCTTGCAATTATTGCGGCATTTCGTCCACACTCTTATGAATTCGTCATAATAACGAGGATTTTAAAACTATCTACTGTAAGTAAAGAAATAAACCCATTTAATATTTTTTAAAATTTCACTGCCAAAGAAGACTGTATTTAAGTGCGAAGAGTCGAACAGTATGTGACGAAAAATGATTTTGACAAAATGAGATACCCTACCATGAAAATGATTTCACTATAAATATGATAAATAAAGTCGAATTAATTTCTTTTTTTCGACCCTCCCTCCCAACTAACTGCCATTTTCGCTGTAGATGAGTAGTGTCGTTCGCGTAATGATTTTTGGATTGATCGCCAATACACATTCATATATCATACCTATTTTCTTTTAAATTTGCTTATTATCTTTTTTATAAGAAAATTTGTTACACTTTTTGAAAGAGTAAATCGCAGATATTTTTTTTTTTAGGTAAAATTATCAGACTTCCCTGCTGTAGATAAAAACGCGATGGCCTTTGAATTGATGGTTTTAAATTAACGAGCCTTTGTTCAATGTTTTTCTAACATTGAAATTAATATTCTAACACCTCGGAACAATAATTAACCAGCCACATAATTTTTCATTCATAAATTATTAAGAAAATCAAGTGTTAAAAGGTTAATGTCGGTGATTTGCTAGCCCTGACTTCACTATACTTGGCGGTTACGATTAGCTGAAGATGTTATGATGTCATAGAATGCTCTCTATTGCTATTGAGTGCGTTGATAGAACCATGGCCGCTGTTGAAGAAGGAGTTGCGCTCGTTTCATTAAAATGAGATTACTTCAATTATTTACACATTAAATTAATAAATTTATAAAAGTTTCATTAAATATATAAAGGTAATGAAGATGGCTATATAAATAATAAAATTACTATGAGACGCTAAAACGAAGTATTTCAATCTTTTTAGGCTAAGTTTTTTTTGCGGCCTAATGTGAATCCCGGCTATAAAAAGTTATATTTTCGTTCCATCGTCAAATTGTGGCTGCAACCTAAAGTGAATGCGGCCAATATTCGAAAAAATACGGTATGTACATTACTGCAGCGAAACACACAACAGCTGTATTTAAACGTTTTCTTGAACAGCATTGGTGAGCAAAACAGTCCAAAGACAAACAAATCGCGTACGGTCACTCCCACAAAGAATTCTATGAAATCCTCACTAGGTAGCATTATTAGCAACTTCTCACACCCTATTGGATATGTGATGAAGTGGGCTGTGAAATAGTTGAGAAATGAGATTCAATTGATCAAAGTATATAAAAGAAAGTTTAAGAATAGGCTTTACACATCAACACACAAAAACTAAACAATAAAAAATACAAATAGGTGTTAATATAAATCTATATTGCGAGGCTTAGGTGAGATTGCAGTCAATTGTACTGTGTTCAGGAAATCACAATTTATGCATTAAATCTCATAGTGGATTATAATATTTTATTTTATTATTTAAAAGTGTTATTTTTTGTTCATGGTCTGTGGTTAGAATTAAGCAATTCATTGTTGTAGCGCGTGGACCATTGTTGTCGCAAACTTCTTTTTATTCGAATGCACGTGATGGTGTTCTTGGTCTCGCGTGGCGATTTCCTTCGCAATTAATTAACTTGGTCGCTAGGTGTTGTACTGTCTGATTGTCACGCAATCAGTGTTCTATTTTTTAATTAAGTAGTACTGTAATTTACGGTAATAACGCCGCAGCGTTGGATAAGCCGCATAGATAAAAACGTATTACTTAAAAAAAAAAAAAAACTGTAGTTACGCCGCACCCCTCGTTTGTATCAATTAGATGAGATTTCAAAATGGCTGCCATGAACAATAACGATTTAATAACTGTAGGGAAAATCGTTTAATAGAAAATCAAAGAATTCTTCATGGATATCAAAAATGTGCGAACTGGTGGGGGGGGGGGGGGGGCACATATCACATTCGTTCAGTAAAATCCCGAAAATCATATTAGCGTAATTTACGGTAATAACGCTGCAGCGGTAGCTAAGCCGCACCGATAAAAACATATCATTTTAGGAAAAAAAAACGGTAGTTACGTCGCAACGGTAGTTAAGCCGCACCCCCTCTCCCTTTATGACAGACAAGTAAAACAAATTGGCTTAATTTAAAGAGAAACCTTCAAAATTGGAATGAAAAACATAAGTCAAATATTCTTCTTCATTTTATTTATTTTCATCATTATCGTCAGCAATAGTTTTGTATGGTAAACAAGCAGCTCTGTGATGTACAATCATGACAACAACAATTTCAGAAATCTGATACTGCTTCGATGTGATGCAGTTGCATTCCATCCTGATGAAAATCAAACGAAATTGGCGCATAATATACATTACCGTACCTTAATTTTCCTGTATATACAATGTACAGTTAATTATTTATTACATTTATTCACTTTTCATTTGAATTTCCCATTGTCACTTTATGACATCGAAATAATGTTGAAGTTGCCAGTCATGGATTGAGAAGTTACATTCGTATTTTTTCTTGGCGACGAGAAATTCAAATGAAAAGTCGTATAATGAACTTCAAACGAAGTTAGCGTATAATACACATCACAGGACTTTAATTACCCTGTATTTACAATGTATAGTTCATTATATATTACAATATTTCACGTCGCCAATAAAATACAAATGTAACTTTTCAAACATGAAGGCCAACAACATTGTTTCAATGCGATAAAGTGGCATTCTGTTCATATTGAGGAGGAGTTACATTCGTTTTTTTTTTTTTTTTTTTTTTTTTTGGGGGGGGGGGCGCCACGGGATATTCAAATGAAAAGTGAATTAATTTATTGATGAACTGGACACTGTATATGCTGTCTAATTAATCTATAACACATGGTAATTTCATTGTGAATTTCATCAGGACAGTAGTTCTAAGCAGTTTGGAAACAGAGACCATCAATATTGATGGTCTCTATTTGAAGTAGCGATCCCTGGGAGGAATTATTTTTGTATTAGATGTTGGTGATGAGAAATTCAAATAAAAAGTGAATTAAATTATTGTATAATGAACTGGTACTGTATATGCAAAATAATTAATGTATATTACAGTGTAATTTCATCGGGACAAAACCCTATCCAACTTGTGGATGAGCAATTCACTCTTTAGATATTGAATTAATTTTTGTATGCTCTTTTTAAATCAATGCTTTTCTTATATCGAACACCACTTTAATAAATAAAAACGAATAAACATCATGGATGTAAACAATCCAGAAGGAGAATTTTCTCCGATGGGAATTGGAGTTTTTGTCCTGATATAATGAAATTATAAGACGGGAAATTCATCTGTACAGGGTAATGAACTATACATTGTAAATACAGGGTAATTAAAGTTCTGTGATGTATATTATACGCTAATTTCGTTTGAATTTCCCATCGCCAAAAAAAAATACAAATGTAACTTCTCAATCCATGACGGGCAATTTCAACATTATTTCGATATCATAAAGTGGCGATGGGAAATTCAAATGAAAAGTGAATAAATAAAGAAATGTACATTGTATATACAGGAAAATTAAGGTACTGTAATGTATATTATGCGCTAATTTCGTTTGATTTTCATCAGGACGGAATGCAACTGCATCCCTTCGAAGCAGTATCAGTTTTCTAAAATCGTTGTCGTCATGCTGTTAGGAAAAAAAACGGTATTTATGCCGCAACGATAGTTAAACCGCGCAGACATTTTTTATAACTTTTTTAATAGATACGTCGCGGCGTTATTACCGTAAATTACGGTACATTCTCTCGCCATCTTCTCTCTCCATTGGTCTTGCGACTACATTTTCTCCATTTTCTCAGTGGATTTTGGATTGAAAAGCTTTCAAGAGGGAGAAAATATCTGGGGATCGAAAGCGACAGTCGTTTAAGGTTTGGGAGCCATGTGCAAGAGAGGGGGGGGGTTATCAGGAACTGGCAGAGCAGTTGTGTGAGAGGGACGCACCTTGGGCTTTAGAGAAATAATTAAATGTATCGGTTGATGGTCACTTCCATATGAGCCTGGGATTATTTCCAGGTGCATAGGAAGGGGACAGTTCAAGGATACCAGGGCTAGGTCGTGGTTAGCTGAGGACCATGCAGCATTGGATGGGTGAAATGTGTGCTCTGAAGTAAAGAAAATGGAAAAATTAAATTGACTTTGAAGATCTTCTAAATAGCATCCGTTCTGGTTATAACTGCTACATCCCCATTGGGGACTTTTTGCATTAAAGTCTCCAATTGCTACAAAGGGGGGAGAAAAGAGATTATTAATTTCCCTCCAGTTTTCTTTGTTCAAATAGCCGGGAACGTAGACACTTTATATGTGAAGCCAAATTCCCTGAAGAAATACCACTAGGTCAATTACTGCTATATCTCAGATGTATTTGGATAAGTTTATGTAATGGGGGATAGTGGAGCTAACTGAAGTCAGGTTCCCTACACCATATTTTTCCCTATTATATGTGTAAGTATGAAATTTGAATATAGTGATGGACATATCTAGACTAAGAAAAGTTTCGCAAAAGGTTAAAATGTCTGCTTTGCATTTTAAGAGAGAGACGTCTTCCCAATTAGAAAGTAGCCCTCTAATATTCAAATGGATTACAGTTACGTGATTATTGCTCCTGGTTGACGTCAGGACCATTTGAAGCAAGAGGTGAAAGCATATTATTCCACCAATCAGTGATATCTGCAAGCCACACAGGCGTATGGGAGCTTAGATCTTATAAATACTTAAAGCTTCACCTATTTTCTTAGGCTCACCATCTTTGTTTGATTCCACAAGAGTTGATATAAAAAGTTTTAGACAGTTACTCGTCAATTGATCTACAGAATGATTTCCTAATGCCGTTTTGAGCTCTGGTTCATTATGATTTCCGATATCCGTTTGTTGCGGGGAGCAGGCCTTGTCGGCGCCTTATTCCTCTAGGGTAAAGGGAGAGAGCTGAGACAATGGGTTTGCGTCAACAAAGGATCTTCTTGTGGCAGAGTTTGCGATGGAGCTTGGATTGGTGAGTAATAGGAAAATAGTGGCGAAATTTCGTCTCTACCGCATGTCGAACAAGTAATGTTTGTCACACTGTTTCGTCTAGTTAGGGTGTCTGTGTTGAGGGGATTCTAATGATAATCAGAAAGAAGAAGTGGCTGTTGATGAGAGATCATTGTAGAACTAGGTGTCTCTGGCCTTGCAACAGCTGCAAAGGTCCTGTGTCCCGGGGTGTTAGCCTCCAGTTCCATATCCACAAGCCTCTTCGCTTCATAATAAGAAAGAAATTGATCAATCATTTTTGCCCGAATTTGTGCTTCGTACTTAAATTTATTACACCCCTTGTAGTAGGATGAATGATTTCATCACAGTTTGCACAAATGAAGCTGGTTGCTGTATAGTCATTCCTAGTATGGCGAGGTGAAAGACACTTGGAACAAATATGAGGATTTTTACACCTGGTTTTGGTGTGTCCAAGTTTGTGACAAGCTGTGCATTGCCTAAGTCTGGGCGGCGGTTGAGAAACTAAAAAAATCTCATGTTCGAATTTAATTTCTTGCAGTGGCTTCGGTAAATTAAAAAAGACAAGAAGTATGGCATACCGGGCTCTTTCATAGGGCGGGGCAAATATTTTTATTTTGCAAATCTGTTTGTCTAATTCCGGAAATATAACTGACCGGAAGAAATTAGAAATTTGGGAACCTCATATGACAAGCAATACAATTTGTATAGACCGATGTCTGTAAATTTAGTGCAACAATACCAGACTAAAATCAATGGTTTTGCAGGCGAGCTACCAAGAGCGGCTGAATCAGAGGTTGTCTAACGGAGAGCGGCCGACTAGCGTCCGACCAGCACGACCGCCCCAAATCGGAGTCTTCTCCTGGTGCGACTTCTGACATTGTGCGTTGGCACCCTGAATATCGATGGTCAGCCATCTTGAAGGCCGTCAAGTAACTCGCCTTCGAGAAGGCCGTTTTTAATTTTCAATGGTGTTTGCTGCACCAGGGATTCTACTCTCTCCAATGTTTACATTGCTGGGGAGTTGTCAGATCTGCTGGTTGCCAGTTTTGCGGGTTGCTTGAAACCATAGCTCATGTGTTTTATGAGTGCCCATTTGCGTAGTCCATCTGGGATTGCCTTTCACGTCATTACCTCCTGACTGACTTTACATATCAGTCTGTGCGATTCCTGATGGACAGCTCCATCGGTGCTGGGTATAAGCTGGACCTGGCCACTTCCATCGCCTTTCTGAACCGTCAGCTTTGGATGGCCTGTCAGGCACGATTCGCTGGTTTTCATCCGCCAGCCGCGGTCATCTGGAGGAGAGGCCCAGCTACGTCCGAGACGTTATTCTTCCTCTCAGCATCTCCGTAAGGTCATCAGAGGGGACACAAACAACGTCTCGTATGTTTTCATCTTTCCCCTCCACATCGGTGACCCACTGGCAGGTAAACATCGGGCCTCCTAAAGAGGCGTTTATTTTGGAAGAGCAGCCCTTAGGAGCTGCCTGTGTTCCTAACAGCATGTGTGCCTAGGCATCCTACCTGTCATCTTTGGATGCCCACTGGAGCCCTTCCATCAGCTCCAGCCCACTGAAGCACTTAGTGCTTCAGTTCCAACAGCTGCCAGCCATGGGGTCAGCATGTCACCTTCAGGCCACATCAGTTTTCCAATAAACATACAACCCCTGGCAAAAAGTTTGCGATAGTTACTGCCGATTCGCTGGCGCGCGATGTTAGTTGATTTTTTAAAAATAAAGATACACAATTAAACGGTACAAAAATTAATATATGTTTATTTGGGTGATTTATATTACACAAAAATTAGATGATGTTCTAAGAAGATAATTACACTGAATAAAAAATTAAAACCAACACCCCTGGTTGGAAAAATGTTTGTGATAATGAAATACGTGGGAAAAAAGTTTGCGATAATTTGTTGCAAATGAATTTAGTATTGCGTTGCACCACCCTTGGCTTTTATTAATGCTTTGATATGCTTAGGCATTGATTCAATAAGGTCTCTTATGTAACAGTCTTCAAGTTCAGACCAACTAGACTTTACTGAAGCCGACAATTCATTGTTTGTTTATTGGGTGTTTTTCCTTGACGTATATTTTCAACTTGTGCCAACAATTTTCGATTCGGTTCATGTCGGGGCTGTTGGCTGGCCTTTCAAGTGGGGGTATTTGAATGGTAGCAAGATACGATGTCATCTTGGAAGATGCACTGATCATCTCCAAAATGACCTTCAACTGTGGAAGAAGGAGGGCATCAATAATATTAATGTATGCTTCTGAGTCGACTGTTATCTTCATTATGAGTTTGCCTTTTCCTTTAAAAGAAATATAACCCTAAACAATGAATCCTTATGGATATTTTTGTTTGCTGACTAGGCAGTCATCATTAATTTTTTTGTTTGAATGCCTCCAGACAAATTTCCAGCGTCGTCACCACTTGATAAAAAAATCCGGTTTTCGTCAGAAAAAATAACTTTCCTCCAATCTTCAATTGTCCACTTCTTGTAAGTTCTTGCCCATTTCAAACATACCTGCCGGTGTTTCTAAATTAGACGCGGCTTTGTCTTCGTTTTCCTCGAATGAAACCAAGTTCATGTAGTCTATTTTGAGGAAAACGAAGGTTCTCTCACAAACACGAACATGAGATGTCTTTTTCCACTCGTTATTTATCTCTTTCAATGTGTTTTTCTCAGTTTTTTTTTGGATTGTTCTCTTCTGGCGTTTGCTAGATTTCTTCGGTCTTCTGATTTTGGATTGGTCTGGACATGGCCTGTTGCTCGGAATTTTTTCCTTGTAGTCGAAACAGTAGAGTGATTTCATCCCAACAAGTTTGCAACTTCAGTTTCAGTCTTTCCCTTATCTAGCATTTTCACAATGCTCATTTTAAGCTGTTGAGACAGTTCTTTAACGGGTTCCAATTTATGCTCGCAAATTTTATTTTTATGAAATATTTTTGTGAACTATTGCCTTCATAAGCGTTATGTTTATCACCTAAAAATTAATGGTATAATCCTTTCTATTTGCACCACCGTAGAAAATATTGGCACTAAATTATCGCAAACTTTTTTCCCACGTATTTCATTATCGCAAACATTTTTCCAACCAGGGGTGTTGGTTTTAATTTTTTATTCAGTGTAATTATCTTCTTAGAACATCTTCTAATTTTTGTGTAATGTAAATCACCCAAATAAACATGTATTAATTTTTGTACCGTTTAATTGTGTATCTTTATTTTTAAAAAAATCAACTAACATCGCGCGCCAGCGAATCGGCAGTAACTATCGCAAACTTCTTGCCAGGGGTTGTACTTCTTCAAAGATAATCTACATCCAGTTTTTCAATTTCACAACTTTAAAATATCAGGACATGTAACAGCTTTCAATTTCTATTACTTCTGTAGAGATGGACATAATTTTTGCAGACTGTGACACAGACCAATTTGGTTATTCTGCATGAAATTTACATCGATGATGTGATACAACAGCAATATCGTTGTTTTAGTGCAGAATTTTTTTTTTCATTTATAATGCCAATTTGTCTCTTCTCCGGTTGTATTCTTCATAATCAAACTGTCCAATAGAGCCACATTTATTTCCGTTTTGATGTGTGCTGTCTGATCCCCATTGGGGCAAGGATTTTGTTTATCTTTATCTAGACATTGTAACCTTTCAAAAATGCTTAATTTGAAATTTTTGTATCTTCTATTCTTCCTTTAGGCCTTATAAAGTTTGAAATTTCTGTCAATTCAATTTTAAGGGGGGTTTTTATTTTAAACAAATTCTTGTCCCTAAAAAAACCAATTCATTTTTGGCTTGGCCTTTTACAGTAGAAATAGTTCAGTTTATTTCCCTTAAATTTTCCTTTTTGCTTTTTATTAAAAGCAACTTAAATTTTTCTAAGTATTTTGTTACTTGGAAAATTATATTTATTTTGAATAGACATGAGTGTGCAGTCAAATAATTAGCATATAAATTGCTTTTATTTAGGAACAGACAAGTTTGCCAATTCTTTTTGCTGGCATATCTCTTCTTTGGAAAATTTATTTCCTAAGATTGTTGCAAATATGAATTATCTTAATAATTTTTATGTGTTGGCCATCCATTAAAGTTTCCCCTTTGTCCTTACATTCAGCTTTATGCTGCGACATTTCAGGTTGTGCCTTCTTAGAACTATTCATGTAGTTTATTTTCCTTATTTCTTTGAAATAAGAAATCTTTATCTTGTGACACTGTATTTAATTGTGTCCACTTTATACTTTTTTGCATTGTTTATCATAAACTCATGCTTTTAATTAACTAAGGGAAGAATTTTTTTTATGACAAGCAATTACACTGGTCGGCATTAAAAAGCCCTGACTCAATTTTGGCTGATTCTTACGTAAAATGAACTCCTGAATCCGAATATGACCTCCGTTTTTCCCCATCACCCACCGTTTTCGGGGGATGCCCCCAAACCCAATTTTATCATTTTTCGATATATTTCGACGGATGAAAAGGTTTATTTCAGCTTTTAAAATTCTTTTGAGGGTCTTGAAGGGTGAATAGTACTAGAAAATGACCATGTATAGTAGGGAGGTACGTTAGAAGGTGAATTACCCCCTTTAACTGTTTAAAAAATCATTAAAATTTGCTATTCTTTCGTTATATTTTCGCTATATTTTTTTTCGCAATTTTTTTTCTCAAATATAAAAAAAACGGAAAATCGATTAAATTTTAATTATTTTTTTAAACAATTAAGGGGATAATTCACCCCCCTGCTATAAATGTTCATGTTTTAGAACTTTTCAGCCCTCTAGCCTCTTAGAAGAATTTTAAAGGCTGTAATAAATCGTTTCAATCCTCTAAATCTATCGAAAAATGATGAAAATGGGTTGGGGGGCATCCCCCGAAAATGGTGGGTGATGGGGGAAAATAAAGGTTATATTCATATTCAGGAGGTCATTTTACATATGAATCAACTGAAATAGTGCCGAGGCTCAAAAATTTTTTAAATTTGCAGACTAGTGTTATCCTTGTGGGTTAATAATTAATGGATTTTATCATTGATTTTCCATAGCTTTTTGTGGTTTAAACCTTAGAAATTTATTTAATTAATTTTTTAAAAAAGGGGGGGGGGGAACTTAATGTTAATTGTATAACATATGAATAATTTTTTTTGCATGTGTGCTCATACAAATGAATAGGCAGATATAACCCTTGTAGGTTTTATGTCCTCTGCCTCTCCTTGTTTGTAGTTCAATGGGACCTGCGTAATCTACACCACTATTTTGGAAGGCTCGACTCAGATTCACTCTCATATAAGGCAGTTCTCCAATCAATTGTTGTCTAGTGGACGCTTTATGGCGAACGCATGTTACACACTGACGGATACATTGTTTCACTAATCATTTCATACGAATTATCCAGAAACGGGTTCTCAAATGACGTCATCATAAGCACTCCGCCGTGAAGAGTTTTATAATGAGCGTCCAGAATTATTAAACGAGTAAGATGAGTTTTGTCTGGCATAATTATGGGGTTTTTATCTCTTGAGGAACCTTAGCGTTTTGAACTCTTCCACCCACTCTTAACAAACCCATGTCATCAACTTGCTTCTCCTTTTAACTTTCTTACTTTTGATCATGTCTTCGATTTCTTTAAACTCGGATTGCTGACACAACTTTATACACTGGTCTAATGTGTCTCTCAGCTGTTGGTTATTTAAATAAGTTGTAAATTCACTTCTACTCTTATTCCTTAGCCTTAAGAATTGTCGACAATAGGCCAATATCCGAATCATTTTATTTAAGGTGGAAAAGCGTGTCCATATCGGTGAATGAATTTCAGAGTTAAATACTTTAGTGGTAGGTTTTCTTTTCTCCATTTCAGTTGGAGATACGATGGTTCTTTCTAGTATAAGTTATTGCTGGCTCAACATTTGAAGCATTGTCACAGTTTTCAGCAACTGCTTGCTCCGATTGCTGAACAAGTGCACAGGATATTTATCAATAATTTGTTTTAATGCTTGCTTGGTATGTGATATCCAGTGTGTTCCACAAGCAAGTCTAGAAAAAGAAATTTAATCTGTAGAATGTTGCAGCTAGCTTTTAACATGCTTCTCTGTTTTGGGCTGTTATGGTAAAACTTGTAGATATTAATCAGAAATTGATCAAGCTTGTTATGAGCTTTAATGTTCATTGATTTACTGCATCTTTTAGAAAAGAAACCCATAAGACTCAACCAGTGAGGTCTGTTCCACCATAAGTTGTTTATTAGGTCTGAAGGTCTGATTCCTTGTGAGGCAAGATCCGCAAGATTTTCGTTGGAACTGACATGTCGCCACTGATCATTTTCTAATCGAGCTATTATATCTGATACTCGATTAGCCACAAAGGTTTGCCATTTAACCGGTGGAGATTGTAACCAGGCTAAAACTGTCTTTGAATCTGTCCAGGCAAACACATTAGATTTATTTATTTGGAGAATATTCATTACTTCACTCAATAATCTTGCCAACAAACATGCTACACATAATTCCAACCTTGGGATCAAAATCTGCTTCAGTGGAGCTACTTTTGTCTTGGATACGAGAATATTGATGTGAACATTATTTTCCGCAACTAATACTCTCATGTACACTACTGCGGCATAAGCCATAGTCGAGGCATCAGCAAATCCATGGATTTGAACTTCTCTATTGTCTTTTCTTCTAAAAGTCCAATGATTTAATTCAATGCCTTGAAGTTGATACAGATCATTTCGATAACTTAACCACTCCGTTTCAAGATTTGAAGGTAGTTGATTATCCCATCTGACATTACACAGCCACAGTTGTTGAATTAGTATTTTTGCAATCATATACTTGGAGCTAACCAACCAAACAGATCAAATAAATGTGTGATATCTGAAACAATCTTACATTTCGTTATAGGATATGTCACCTTCTGTAAATTTACTGTAAATTTAAAAACGTCCTTATTTGTATCCCAAGTTAATCCCAGTATTTTAAGAATTTGGTCAAATTTGATTTCTAACGGATTTGTAGCATCATCTTCTCCTTACAAATATGTTATAAGAAATCTTCGGAATTACTAGACCATTTTTGTAATTGAAATCCTCCAGATTTTAGAAGGTTATCTAGCTGATGGTAAATTTTAATAGCTTGTTTTGTGTCATCACAGCCCGTCATTAAGTCGTCCATGTAAAAGGATGATTTCAGTATTTCTGCTGCTAATGGATATTTGTGTCCTTCGTCTTCTGCCAGTTGTAATAACATGCATACGGCTAAATATGGAGCAGATGCTGTACCAAAGGTAACAGTGAGTAGTTTATTAGAGTCGTCTCGCCACATAATGCGTTGGAAATCCACCTGATCTTCCGTTACCAGTATCTGACGATACATTTTCACTATCTTATACGATCTCCATTTAGTCAGTAAACTTGTTAAGCTTGCTTGTAAAGTTGGCCCAGTCAGTAACAGATCATTTAATGAAATTCCACTAGATCCCTTGCACGAGGCATCAAAGACTACTCGAACCTTCGTTGTATCCTTATCTTCCCTGATTACTGCATGATGAGGCAGATAAATTGCAGATTTTTTATCCTCTTCAATTGGTCGCATGTGCTCTAGTTGGATATATTCATTAATCACCTTGCAATATTCCTCTTTAAAATTTTTTGTGTGTTCAAATTTTCTTTCCAAAGAGCTAAATTTGGATATTACTATTTACTTTGTATCTCTACATTTTTCGACAGGATCATCTACATCTTCCCTGAAGGGAAAATGCACTATGTATCATCCATTATGATTTCTAGTTGTTTGCTTATTTCACACCTTTTTTCTTCTTTTGACAATTTTCTATCCGAGATCAATAAATACGATTTGATCTCCCAAAATTGCTTCAGAACTTCATTATCTGGTACAGTAAGATGCTTCCTTCCCCTCTGTCATATTGCTGTTGATATTAGTATCACCTGACAGGATCCAACCTAGATGAGTTTTTTGCGCTAGAATTCCAGATGGACCTTTGCAAATTCCGGTGTCTATAATTTGGCTGTATACTTCGACTCCTAACAGTAAGTCAATTCTACTAGGGATTGCGTAGCTTGAATCTGCTAGGGTCATCCTTTCTAATTCTGGCCATTCTATTGAAAGTTTTTCTGCAGGTAAATAACTCATCAACCTGTTAAGAATGTACGCCTTAACTGGAACAATGAAGGTTGTATGTGATTTGGAACTAATATTAAATTCCACCATACCCTTGATAGGTTGCTTATTACCTTCACCTATGCCAGTGACCACGCCACTCAATCTAGTTTTCCTCATTCCCAGAGACTGAACTAGTCCTGACGTTACGAACGAGGCCTGAGAGCACGATAAACGCCCGTTTGCCCAGAACTTGAGTGAACGTCTACGATTGCTGTGGCTAACAACACTGTTTGACCAGGTTGACTTGCAGAATGCTGTGATACTACGTTTAATTTCTCAACACTGCTTTGTACTTTATCAGGATGGATCAAGGAGTGATGTCTTTTATTACAAATTTTACAAGATGTTGAATTTCTACAATTAGACATGGCGTGGAGCCAAACAATTAAAACATAAGCTAGTCTTCTTTACATACTCACGCCTTTCACTTGTGCTTTTCTTTATTAAATTCTTTGCAGTTATAAAGATGATGTCTATCTTTGCACAATATGCACTTTACAGGGTCTATGGAGGCATGGAAACTTTTGGTCTTAGGATGTTTAGCAGGTGCAAGCATTTCTAGGGATCTAAAACGTTGTTCTAAAAATTGTTTCAACAATTCAAAACTTGGTAACTCATCTGAATTTGCAGAGAATTGTTGTTCCCATAATTTGTAACTTTCAGCATCGAATTTTGTTATAGTCATTTACACAACAATAGCATCCCAGGTATCTGTTTTAAGTCCCAAATTTTTCAAAGAATTTAGACATTCAACAGTAGTATCTAACAATTCTTTAATATTGTAGGTAGAGCTGACTGTTATGGCATTAATCGAAAATAATTCTTTAAATATTTGATTGGCTATATATCTCTTGTTGTCATATCTTTTCGTTAACACTTGCCACGCTTGAGCATAATTTTCCTTTGTTACCTGAATTAATCTTAATAGTTTTTCGGCTTCTCCTCTTAAATTAGGGATTGCGTAGCTTGAATCTCCTAGGGTCATCCTTTCTAATTCTGGCCATTTTATTGAAAGCTTCTTTAAATAATGAAGCTTCTGTACATCATCTAGCATACTATTTTTATGAATTAGCGATTCAAAAAGTTCTTTAAAGGAAGGCCATTCAGTATAAAGACCAGAGAATGAAGGTAATGTTACTCGAGGTAACTTAACTTCATTCACATGGCTTATTGCTACACTGGATTGTACCGACAAGTTGATGGTGGTTAATGACAAATGAGAAAGATTTGATTTCAATTCTACTTTATACGTAAGATAAGCTTCTTCGATCGTTTCATACAGGTCAGTTTTGAAATATGAAGACTCATCCCTTTGCTCTTTCGTCACATTAGAAATGATTATATACTGATTTTTCATAACTGCCTACCAATACAGATTTAAATTATCTACACGAGCTTGCACGTAATGTATATTAATTCTATCCTTGGGAGCTTTCTTAAAATTAATAAGTCCTTTATGGATTTGCTCATACTTATTTTCTTGAGCAGCTATCATTGATTCTAGTTGAAACGCCATATTCTCTTACCAGTCTTAAATACTTACAGCCATTGACAAACATCACTCTTGAAGACGATCACTACGATGCTGAACTGCTTACCGTTCTTATTCAGTGCTAACGTGAATTGGGGTTATTCTTGGCTCTGTACAGCAGACTATTTTGAACAGATCCGTGAAACAGGCTCTATTTGTGCATCCGTGCCAGACTCTAGGCTCAAATCCGTGTAATTAAAATCTGTGTAGTTAATGATCTGGCTCGAAGGACCAAAAATAAATGTTCGTAATTACCATACACTCCTTCCATGCGAAAGCTCCAGGAACGAAATCATTCTTACAGCGAATAAGAACTATTAACAACACTTTATTTGATAGGAAGATAGGGGGAAAACATAAAACTGGAGAATAATTTACATCTTACTTATTAGGGGAAAAAAAAAAACAGTCAATAATAAAATTTTTACAACAAAAACAATATATAAGTTGCCTTGGCAACCTCTGCCATCGTCAGGCACACATGACATTCACTGTTGCGAGCTCTTTGCAAAATTTACTTAAACAGTTATCAGGACCAAATTGAAGGGGGCCGCTGCCAAGCGTGCAGCTGAACATGAGTTCTTTGACATAGATGACTATGTTCAGCTGCGGGCACAGCTGAAGCGTGTATTTGGGAAGCTGAAGGTCTCCCGCAACTTCTCCAAGAACTCCATGACACTGTGCAGAAGATCACAGAGTCGGTCGCGGAGTTTTCCGGCTGCCTCAAATTAGCCATGGAGCGATATATTCGAGCTAATCCGGATGCAGCACCCAGCAGGGAGACTGTTATGCTTCAGCGTTTCAGCAACAGCTACCTGCTGGCGCACCAACGTGTGCTGATGGTGGCTGATCCGAAGACCTACAAGGATGCGGTTGTGCTGGCTCTACGATCAGAGGACCTTGAGAAGAGAAGCAAGGGGGCTACTAATGTGGCAAAGTCAGGGGAGGCCTCAACGTTGGGCGAGCCAAGCCAACTTTCAGGCAGGTTCAATCAGAAGGGTGGGTGTAGTGCCACGAGTCACGAGCCTCAGAAGCCACAACCAAGGTTGAATAGCCTGTGGGTTAGCCACAACTTTTTAGAGTAGCCTGTGTGTGTGTAGAGGGTCTCACAGAGGTGCTCACCAAAGCTGTTGAACAGCTGAAAGCTGATCAGGTGAAAACTCGCTCTGAGCGAGTGCCTAATGAAAAGAGGGCGTTGGTGCCCCGGGATCGCAGCACAAGTACGGTTTTCTACCGCTGCGATCAACTCGGGCATTTTGCAAGGGATTGCCCGCAGCCAGCCCCGAGGCCCTGTAGTGTGAATGCGTACCCTGAGGGTCCGGTGGTAACTCATTGTGGTGAAGTAGGGGTGTGTATGACAACCATTCACCTCCAAGAGCAACCCGTCACCATGCTGGTTGACACCGCAACTCAGGTGTCGATGATAGACGGGGAGGTGTATCGCCATCTCACGAGTGCCCCACTACAGCCTGCTGAAATAGTTATTAAGGGAATCAATGGGAGTTGTTTTAAGCCTCATTCAGGGGGGCATGCTGGATGTTAGCATCCAAGGTCGTCATATGGGCCCTCAGAAGTTTCTGATACACTCATTTGCCGATCGCCCGTATGACGGCATTCTTGGGATGGACGTGCTACGGGGCATGTCGTTCCAGTGTGCCTGAACCCAATTGGAGCCTGGAGCATATGCGCTGGGGTGGTGGTGGCTCGTGCCAGGAAGGAGGCTACGGAACCGAAGGAGGTCAATAGGCAAGAGGAAGACAGTGGTGTGTCATGTAACGGGAGAGAGGAGGGGGTTGGTCAGGTGGTCATGGTAAAGCTCCCGAGTAGGTACAATGAAAGGAGAAAGGGACATTGCATAGGACCATTTAGGGTGCAAGCCTTTGAAGGGATTGGCTGGATTCAGGTTAAGGGACTGACACATGGCGATGTAATGTGGGTGCGTGAGGAGAAGGCATGGGCTAAGTGGGGAGGTGAACAGGCATTAAGGGGAGTAAACAAGGAGATTCATGAGGAGATCTTGATTGTAGGTCGAGGCCAGGTGGTGGGTGAATAAGGACGTTGTCCAGGGGAGAGGGATAAGCACGACGGAGGCTAAGCATACCAGAAGGCATGGTAGTCAGTCAGCTCCGTTAGGACGAGCAAGTAGGGCAGGTCCAAGGAGTTACATCAAGGTGCTGCCTGCTGGAGTGGGGGAAGGGCGTATGGAAGAAAGCCCACATTGCGTGGCACCAGCAAGGGTGTGTTTGGGAGTAAGTTCAACAGAGAAGGAACCCGTGTAGAGGGCCGGCATAAGAGTGTTTCACGCTGTTAAGACTCAGGTGGAGTCGCGTAAGGGAGCCGCTTCTGGGGGTGAATCTCGGCGGCTGGCCCAGGTGCCTGAGGCGAGTATGACTGAGGTCAATGGGGTAACGGCAAATAAGGGACGTCCTCACGGTAAAGGGAAACAAGAGGGACGGAGATGTCCTCAGGTGGAAGGAAAGTCGGCATGAGAAAAGAGGGTAGGGAGGGGCCACAAACTAGGCGACCAGGCAGGGGCAAAGTGAAGCCTTCTGTGGTGGTAGCAGTGGCTGAGGAAAACCCAAAAAAGGAAGTTCATGAGTCAATAGGGGTGCAAGGGCAATATGTTTATAATGAGGCGAGTGAAGATCGTGATGGAAATGATCCATACGATGCATACCCTGCATTATTTAATAAGAGGAGCCCTGGGTTTTGTGTACTAGAGTGGTGAGGTCTTAGGAGTTTGTATAAGTTTTGTTCTTTTGGGGTGTGTTTGGGTGAGGGGTTTTGCTCTTTCTTTGTTGTTGTTGAGATATTTTGTATCATGCGTGTTGTTAAGTGATGGGTGTGATTGTTTGTGTATGTGTTGTTTGTTGTTGTGGTCAGTGGGTGTCTCGGATTGTGTCTTGTGGCGAGTCGTGTGTTGGTTGTAGGGGCTTATAGGTTCGAACATACCCTTTATTTGGGGCTTGTTCGAAGTTTCTGTCGGGCGTATGTGACATTCCATGTCAGTTTAGGGTGTTGCATATGTCTGACGGGAAAGGGGAATGGAATGGGTTTTTTTACGAGTGATGTAAATTAGAATGCAATTGTTCGTTATCCCGTTGTTCTTTTGTTCATGTTGTATAAGTGAGGGAATTGTTTTGTTGTGTGGGTGGAGTGTGTGGGTAAGCTTGCGGTTTTGATGGTGTAGTGTTTTTCGTTGAGTGTGAATTTGTTTTAGAAGTTTATTGCGTTGTTTTATAATTTTTTCTTTGTTTTTTGTTGCACGTAATTGTTGCCTCGGTCGCTCTATTATGAGCGCATCAAGGTTATTGTAGTCTCGTTCGTATCATGTTGCTTTGTTTGTTTGTTGGAGGTTGGCTTTGTTTCTTGGAAGATATGCTTAGCCTCCCGCAGACAATTGTTGTCAGTTCTTCGTGGAAAACGTGTATTGTTTCTAGAAAATTTAAATACTTTTGTTTTTTCTTCTTCTCTGAGTTGTCTCCGAGGAAAGCAGCTGTTTTCTTTCTGTGCGCTGTTCTTTTGCGAGATCGGCGAAAAGGGCGGAAAAAACACCCTAATGAGTCGAAAACAACTCGGAAGTGCCTTTGGCATGCAATGCTGCTAATCTACTATGTTATTTGTGTTCAATGTAAAAGTTATTTTAGTGTAATTAGTTTATTCGAAGACAAGCGTGTACTAATGTTGCGGTGAAGCCTGCGGTCCATACAGGGTAATGGCGGACGCTAGTTCGAGTATGTAGAGAGTGGTCAAGTTTGATGTTTCATCCTATCGTGGCATTCATTAATTTCAAGGAAGTGTTGTCCTGTGTGGTAAGCGGAGACCATAATGATGACGACGAAGTGGTAAGTGACAATCTTTATTGCATTTTCCCACGCCAACTAGTGTTCCAGCGTACCCCCTGCCCCCCATAGCAGAACAACTTTCCTGCACCAATCAACTTGATGCAGACTCTGCTCCATGCCATAAGTTATTATATGCAACTTTGCAGAAAAGTGCTGTAGAACAGTTGCGTGAAACTCTAGTTGTGTAGCTCGACAATATTTGTCCTTTAGGATGTAAAAGTCCATGTACGTCATGAATTTTAGTTATACCTTTTGGAGTGCGCACCTCGGTTTATCTATGTGGCCCGTTTACTACAGAGAAATTGTTGTGTTGGACAGGTGTTGGCTTGTGTGCTCATAACCTGTAAGCTATTACGAATTGTCAGGTGGATTGTAGTGGGGTCTTGTGGGATCTATTTTCCTTATTAGGGATTTCTGCTCTCAAATCAATGAGATAACGTTGAATCCTAGGAAAAATTGCCATTTTAGCCGATTGAAGGATTGGAAACATTGCGTAACTGGCCAACGTGAGGTTATAGTGCTCCTCCCCTCAAGCTGAATAAAGAGGCATGTTGCACAGGATGCGCATTTGTATCAGGAATATTTTATGCGGAAGTTGCCAACGCTTCCCTGCTGTCGGGATTTCCCCTCCACTCATTCCAGACCTACATTTTGATGACGCTGAAGTAATCTCAATATAGTTCTGGTTTTATAACACAGACTTTAATTGACGTACCTGTGATGAATAAAGCGTATATGAATTTAGTATTATAAGTAGTCACTTAAGAGTTGATTAAGAATAGAAAGCCGAGGGGCCCCTCAAACAAACTACTCTACATATGTCGCATTATGTTTGATGTACTCGTTGTCTAACTGTGAATAAATGAGTTTTGAGTTTAACCGTTTGTCACTGTGTTAGTACCTCTCTTGCAATTTATCCAGGTCCCAAACCCTTGACAGGCATTTCTCCCGACAATACTGTTAGTACTTGCTTATTAACCCACGAGGAAAGGGGGAGTGACCCGTCACAATTTATTGCTTTTCAAAATGCATTGTCGTCGCGTGATCTTGAATCGTCCGGTTTATTTAGGAGCAAATATTTTAGATCTTTCGAAAATGGCAATGTACAAATTTCATTATGATTACTAGAAAATCAAAAAAGTTTTTGAAAATAACTTGTCAACTACTTTTCACTGACACCGACATTTTATTTTATCAAATTTACTCCAAAAACATTTACAACGTCATCGGTAAAAACCTTGACTATTTTGATACATTATGAATAATTATCCCCAAAATCATCAGTTATATTCATGTGTAAACAAGCAAGTACTGGGGAAACTTAAAGATGAAACTGTAGGTGCACCAATTGATTGTGAGAAGAAAGAAAATGGTCTATTGAACATAAGAGTTCTGCAGTCCATTCTTAGAATAGAGTTGGGGGAGTTGTTAGGTTAGGTATCCTATTATCCTCTAGGTATCCAATCCTGAACTTATTTTGTCAGCATTACCAGAAAATATTTTAGAGTTCAGTTAATTTTGGAATTCACAGCATGCAGCTTACTGCATACTATTGTGGGAAAGTGCAGTCTTAATTTTTCACATTCCTGTATTTGTGAACTTTGATTTATTCATTTTTAAAATAAATAATAGTTATTAAATAAAAATAAAAAATAAATAATAATTAATAAATAAAATCAAAATAAAACTAGAAATATAAAATCAATTATTTTGTATTATTAAATATAAATCAAAATTATTTTGTTAATTATTTTTTATTTTTATTTAATAACTATTATTTATTGTATTCCAGGGTTTTTGTGTCTCGTCCTTTTCTCTTATAAATATCCGTTCATTTTTAAAATCAAATATTAGAGTAATTTTATTGGCCATAAAACTACTTAAGATACGAATATAGGAGTCGCAGAAAGGAGGATGAGATGCGAAAAAGAAAAAAAAATGCAGAGAAGTACTCGGAAAACATAGGAAATATGTTTAAGAGACTACAAAAGGCATCTTCATCTGGAACTGTTGAAAAATGTAAGTTTTAAACAATATTTTTTATCCTTTACTTTATTAATAATTCGTGGATTAGGAAATTATCGAAATTTTGAGGTTTTCGAGGGATAGAAAAATCATAGATCATCTTTTTTATTTCCATGTATATCTTCGCAAAAAATATTTTAATATTATCATTATATATTCAATAGCCGAAAATCGCAAATCTATGCAAACGCCAGAAGACAAGATTAATGAAATACCCAATTTAGGTGAAGAAATCCCTATCGCAAGAGTTGCTTCATCTATTACTCAGATCTTCAACGAATAGAACTGTGGTCAAGGAGAAATAGAACAACACTCAACGAAACGTACTTTAGATATTGGAGAAATTATTGGTGTTAATTCAGCTGATAATACTACAACAGCAGAAATAGTATCAAAATATTATCGCTGCCATGAATGATGAAACCAAGCAAAATTTATTAAGTAATCATTTTATACCAGATGAAAAATTTAATTTCCCTAAAACATTTATTGGTGGTTGCAAAAGATCATTTAATTTAAATTGGTTAAAAATGTATCCCTGGCTTGTATATAGCCCGTTAACAGATGGGGGCTTCTGTTTCCCATGCGTGCTCTTTGTGCATTAATAAATTAACCTTTCAAAAAAATGGCATAAGAAAAACGAAGTTTTGGAGAGCCATAATTTGAAAGAATATCATAAACAATCTTTACTTCAATTAGACTTATTTAAAAACACAAAACAAAATCCTGAGACATCAACAATGGCTATGGTTGACAAAAAATTAGAAGAAAATATTAAAAGAAATCGACAATTTCTACAATAATTCTGTGTGGTAAGCAATGTTTAGCTTTGAGAGGTGATAAGAACAAAAGCAGAGCTGATATCTTCAATGAAAAAAAAATCGGGAAATTTTTTGGCAATTTTAAAATATAAATCAGAAGATGATGATATTCTAAGATCACATTTAGAAAAACCTTTGCTAAAAAATTCAGTTTACACTTCTGCAAGGATTCAAAACGAAATTATTTCGATTTTAGGAAATGAAATTTGTAAATCATTATTATCAGAAGTGAAGCAAGCTCTATTCTATTCCATACTTGCAGATGAAATCGGTAGTTATAATGCTGAAATGTTATCTTTAAGTCTAAGATTTGTAGATGTTGAAAAAAATATTAGAGAAGCATTTATCCAATTTTTGCCACTCAACAGAATAACTGGAATAAACATTGCAAATAAAATAAAAAATACTTTAGAACAATTCAAACCACCTTATAATAAAGTAATCGGCCAAGGATACAATGGAGCTTCCAACATGAGTAGTAGTATTGTTGTAGTGCAGGCTCAAATAAAACAGGTTTCACCACAGGAATTCTATGCATTGTTACAAACTGAAGTTTATCTATATTGTTGACCCCTGCCTGGTGTTGGTGCATTGCGTGTTGACACCATTGTTGATACTTATTGTTGCACAAACTTTTCCTTGCATTGTTGGTCATGAGATATATGATGTTGGTCCGTGCAGAGTGTTTGTGAATTGCATGTTGATACCATTGTTGATATCTATTGTTGCACAATCTTTGCCTTGCATTGTTGGTCATAAGATATTTCTCATTAATTTGCCCTGCCATAACCATGAATATCGATTTTTCATCGATAATTATTATTTTTCCGAAATCTGAGGTAGACAGTGACCTCCCTCATAGTTTGAAGGTCAAGTATGCAAAATTTCATCAAGATTGGAATAAAACTGTAGATTTGTATTCAATACACACAAACAAACACAGAAACCCACAAACATCCTTCTTTATATATATAGAAGATAAAATGTTTTGAACTTACTGGTTATGGATGTCACAAAGACAGTTATTCTGAAGATTTTTTATGATGGGTGGGATGCAGATTCGAAAAGCAAGGGATGTTCATTACATTTGTCACATTATATCAAACGCTGTCTCATTTGAATGGCATAACTGTGAAACTACAAAGCAGAAGCTTAGATATTATATCTGCATATTCAGAAATAAATGAAGTGAAAAATGTATATGTCTCTCTCAGAAATAATGCAGATTACCAGTTTTCAAAAATTTTTTCTCATGTTTTCGAATTTGTTCCCAGCTGGCTATTGATGTGTCAATGCCCCGTATAAATAAGCGGCAGCAATTTAGATCTAACATAGAAACAGATACTCCAGAAAAATATTATGTTATTATTTATATATCCCATTTCTAGATTATATTATAAATCTTTTGGAAATAAAATTATCTCCAGTCGCCAAGAACATGATATCTGCTTTAAAACTAATCCCTTCAAACATAATTAAATACCCAAATGATGCCTTTAATGATATTGGAGAAGTTTTCAACAATTTCATTGAATCCTCCGAATTATTAAATGGAGAAATTTATAGATATTCTTTGAAATGGAACACAACTGCTGAAATGAATGCAGATTCCTTGCCGAAAAGTTGTTCAGAAACATTAAAGACAATAGATATTCATCTTTTTCTGAATATATTCAATATTTTTTATTGATAATTAATGTCAAGAAACTTATATTATACTAAGGGATAAAGAAGAGGCAGGCGTAATATAACAAGTATAGAGCAACAAATACAAGGAATAAATTAGAAGAGCAATTTCTTGTCTAAATTGACATAATCTTAATAAAGGAACCCAGCACAGAAAGTATCTTGTGCACTATTCTAACGGGAGGAACGTACTGCCCCTAATATATAAATGTTCTTATCACATAGGTAAAGCAAAGTCAAATGATTTCAAATTAGAAAGTTAATAATGCCCCCATGGCGGTCTAAAGTCTGGGATGCAGGTTGGACTGGACACGTTCACGCAGCACGACTAGGCAGATGGTAATGCAAGGGTAAGACGGGTACTTACGTTTAGAAGATCTGGGAGATGAGGCTTCGAAGGTTGGCAGACATCCGTCTCTCGTTATACCTTAGCTGGATTGGACTCCGAATGCATGACCCTCCTCAGCACCCGCCTTATATATCCCTCTTGCATTACCCAGCAGTCCCTTCGCGTCATCTCGTTCCTGATTGGTTGTGCTCTGGCCAGCTCCAATCGCCGCCTGCTGGTTGTTGCTGGAAACTCCCACAACTCTGCTGAAGCTCCATGTGGAAGTGTGGGGTCTCACTGCCAAGGGGCGCCGACATCAGGACCACATGAGGGGAGGTGGACAAAAAAGTCGCAACTCGTTGCAATTGACGAATATCAAAATAAGTACTCTTCCTGTTACCTCTAATGAATGTGAGAGATATTTTACTTGTTTAAGGTGACTGCATACATATTTGAGATGCACAATGAATGAAGACAGATTATCAGAGCTGGCATTATTACATATACATTAAGAATTTTAATTTGATATTGAAAAAATTATGGAAGAATTTATAAAACAACATCCTAGGCACATACAATTTGAAAGCCTTCTTTTGTAATCTTATAATTTGTAAAATTATTTTGTATTAAAACAAGTGAGAGTTTAATAAGCTGACATATAATCTTTGTGATAAATATAAGTATGATAATAGAGAAAATTTTAACAAAAAATAGAATTTTTTTTGCTATTTCTATAGCCATTCATATAACAAAATTGGTCAAATGTAAGAATTATTCTCACCATTACTTTAATTTAAAAATTCAACACTAAAAAAATTCAGAAATCTTTATGCAACATGTTTAGATAATAGCTTTATGGTAATAAATTTTTTTTCACAATTTATCTACTCAATTTGATGTGTTTCTGTTTTACTTTATTTCATTTAATTATTTCAATTGACCTTTATCCCCTGTATTGTGATTGGTTGCCACTAAACGTCACTGATTTTTTTACAAAATGCAAATGGCGGATACTGGACGTGTTAACGGCATTTGTTGACTATATCGTAAGTGAAAGTTTTAATTGTTGTTGTTCAAAATTTTTATTGCTATGCTTAAATATTGTTGTATTCCCAATTGTCAGAGTGAGGAGAAAGAAATAAACATCATTAGAAAATAATTTTATAGGTAATTTGGAAATGACTATGAAATTAAAATTATGAAAGGTTATTAGCAAACATTTAAATCATTATATTTTGCAAATTTCAGGTTAATAATGTATGTTAAATTAATAAAGATAATAATAAAAATCTTTAAAGTAGTAAAAACCTACGGAAAATGTAAAAAAATGAATTTTACTCAAATCACAAATGCTTACAACACGACCAAGGGACGCCATTTTTTATGTGGTCACATGGGTAGTCAAGGCTACGAAGGCTAAGAAAGTGTGTGAGAACGAGAGTTTATGATAAAGGTCAATTGTTTTAAAATTATCTAAATATTTTATAACTTAGGTCAATTTAAAGCAAATGTGTAAACTCCCATAATTACTCTATAAATACCGTTTTAATGAAAACTGTAACTTTGAAATCAAAGTTATATATTATATAAAGTAGTATAATTATTAACAGTTACCTGACATTAAATTTTACTTTTTATTCAGTTCATGCTTTATAATGCTGTTAATAGATTCTAATTGATTGATATAAATTTTGTTTCCTATTTTGATATCAACAATGTATAATAGCATAAACTTCACAAGCAACTTTACAAAAATATCACTGAAATATGTTCATTTTTAATTAGTATTACTGTAATTAAAACATAATAAAAAAGAATGGGTTATTTGAACAAGGTCCAATAAATCGAGAGTTCGACCCCCCTGGAAAAATTCTTGGGTAAGTGCCTGTGAAGTTATGAAAAATATTAAAGTGAATAAAGATTACTTGTTTTTTTTATTAAGAATATTGATATAAAGTTGATGTGTGATTGGGAAAGCGTTCCCTATCAATATAAGGCTATAAACTTCCAATGGTTTTAATGGGGGATATGTCCCAAAAAATAAATTGAATTTTGGTGTATTTAAACTTTATATAATTTTGAACAAAGACAAGAAAGTTCACTTACATGCATTTTTACATTTCTACGTAATAAAACTTTCGATTTTAGACATTTTGACGAATATCTAGAAAAATGCTTGACAGAGCCAATAAAAGTGAAGCTTAAGGAAATGAGGACAAGCCTGTTGCAACCACTTGACATGGTTCTTAATAAGCCGTTTAAGTACAGAGTGAGGCAGCACTGGATTAGCTGGATGGCATCTGACGAGGTGGAGTTGACACCAGCAGGAAACTTGAAGCCCAGCCTCTCACAGGTAGCTAATTGGGTGAAACAGGCTTGAGATTCAATTCCTGAAGACATGGTTAGAAGAAGTTTTTTGAAAACTGGCATAAGCAATAAAATGGATGATACAGAAGATCATCTTTTGTGGGACGATGAAGATGAAGAAGGGGGGGGCGCCCCCCCCGGAAAGACAAGTTTTTAATTTTTTTCCGATAACTATGGACAGGGTAGATTTTGACTATTGAAAAATAAAATTTGTGTTACGTACCCTTTCTTCTTATTTCATGCTCAAAATTGGGAAAGGGGGATCAGATAAAAATTTTATTTTTTTCACCAAGCTAACTCTCCTGGTACTCAACAAAAGCTGTAAGTTTCATTTTGGGGATCGAAAGTGTTTAGAGGTTACAGGCACTGAAATATGTATAAAAAATGGTCACAGGTGCGTGCTCGGAAGTACGAAATAAAATTTTAAAAAGGAAAATTTGAGATTTATGGTTAAAAGATAATTTTCATCCTGTTATACAAAATAAAAAATATAAAATAAAAAATGAAAACAAGAATTTAAAGCTGAACTTATTGCATTAAATATAATTCGACATGTTGGCTGACAGAAACAACCAAAATATTTACATAAATATCGTTATAACAAGCGACTTAGTCAATTAATTGGAGCTGACTTACAAGATCTTATGAGATCCACCAGAACTTGTCTTTTTTGTGTATCTTGAAATGTTGATATCTCCTTAACTACAATGTATGTGTGTATTTAGGTAAACAGGAAAGACGAAAAATCTAAATCCTTCAAGTTACTTGATAACTCAAAGGGAAGTAATGAAAACGAAGAACTCTTCAAATATATCATAACTACAGAGTATAAAATGGAACTAAAATTCTGCGAACTAGATCGAACCAGGGTACAGTTGCTGCTGTAACTAGTGAGCTATTGTAAACAGTTATAATGTACTGTATGGATTTCCATGAAATCACATGTAAGCTCAGCTTTCTTCACTTCTCTTTGAGCATGTTTTTTTTTTTTTCAATTTTTTGACTGTTTGAGGGTTAGGAGGATTCTAGACTTGTGAGTCGGTGGCCTGCCAGTTGAGCTGGAAGCCATGCGCAGACAGTGTAAACATGTTGGCAGTCCACACTCTGTGATAGCTCAATTTGTTAGAGCAGTGACAGTGAAAGTCGTGGTCCCTGGGTCGAGTCTTGGTCGCGGAAGTTTTCATTCCTTTTTTCACGTTATAATTAATAACTACTGCAGAATTTAAGAAACTGCTGCAGCCAAGAAACAGAAAGTCGTAGGTAGACAATCTGTTTGTGACCTTCTGATGGCCTGTATTATGCAAGTTAGTAAATATATAAAATGTATCTTGTGTGATGCTCCAGGAGGGGTGGGGAGGTTCCGTAACTTGGGGGTATCCAAAGGGAACCTCCACACACGCCCGAGAGCAATCACGGGTTCGAGACCTGTAAATGAGAGATGACAACGGGTATTGTGGAGTTAATATGAACAACAAAAAGACAATGTGGCCATTATTTATTCACTGCAAGAACAAATATATACAATGATTATATCTCATAGGTTAGTGATCAGAGTCAATCGGGGCCCCTACTAAGCTCTACTTAATTTTTACTTAATTCATCTAACAAGCCTCTTCACTTTGGCAGTCACTCTCTCATTCAGTATATACTGCCTGTGGCTTGACAAGGTCTGCTCAAAATGTGCCGAGTTCCTAGCAATGCAATCATAGCTACTAGTGCTCAATCTTCAGCTGTTGGATGTGTCCGTATCCACCTGTGATAATGCAATATCACCCACGATGTAAGGAGAATGTCGTGTGCACCCTTTATTTATGCAAATCGGAAGGGGGGGCATATTAACCCTTCTTCAGTCCCTAGCATGGACTAATACACACTATATACTGACAAAAGCGCTCAAGCGGAGCCACCAGCGCTAAACGAAATGCTC
The DNA here is from genome assembly GCA_023313115.1 of Rhysida immarginata. Taxonomy (NCBI): domain Eukaryota; kingdom Metazoa; phylum Arthropoda; class Chilopoda; order Scolopendromorpha; family Scolopendridae; genus Rhysida; species Rhysida immarginata. Next base: position 317,780 of record JAHWFO010008970.1, on the reverse strand, counting down.
TACTCCTGCATAGAGGAAAACAGAGCTAAGCTATGGCAGAACACATGCGCCGCCTTACACCCAACTACAAATTCCATTAACAGTACTTAAATATTACTTAACGAAGCTATGACACAATTTTACAATTGCACAATTCCATTCGGAATGCGTTTTGGTTTAAACAAAGACTGTTCTCAGTTTCTTTGCACCACTTGAAACTCAATGAGTTCGTGGGTTTCCCTGGCTAAAAGCACGTTGGATACCATCACTCGAACATGCACAACGTTCCCCCGATAATCCTCCCGGGGCCTGTCAAAATAAATTTAAAGACAACTCGCCAATCGCCGTAAGAAAATAATTCCCCGTAGGCATTTCAAACTAACCCGGCTTCACTGCTGTACACGTCGGGGCAGAAGAACGTTGCTGGCGTGGAACATGACAAAAGAACGACGGCGGTTCATATTAGTACAGGCTCTCGCAGTGTAAAAACGAACAAAACAACCTCATTAAAACTTTCAACTGGATTCAATCTCCAATTTAATTTAGTTGTAAACTAAAAATTATTTACAACAAAATGGAGCATGACGATCGAACAACCCATACCTCGCCAATAACAGCATCGGGAAGAGTAGGCTTATTTTAAATCTATAAGTTTACTTTCCCCATCCAAAGGAAACACGCCCATCCCGATCGAAAAAAGTTTTTCTATATAACTCTATCCTAAAAAAATAGATTCTCAAGCAAAAACGCAACAATTGCCCAAAAACTCAAGCTTTGTTTTCAAAATGATAACAATAAACGGAGTAGTGATCACATTAAACGATGATTTTAGCATGTTCACGTATTAAGGCGGTTGGGAATTCTTGATTCGATAACATCAAATGATGATAACATTAACCGTGGTCACATTAAACGGCACCCACTGTATTAATTAAAAAATAAGAACTCCATTTAATTAAAAGAAATAGAAATAAAAATAAATAATAAAAACAATTGAATAAAAGACATCCAGTGAAGAAATACAAAGGTTGAAGTAGACGAAACAGAGATGAAAAGAAGGTCTTGTGGAGAAATGTTACACGAAACACAGGAAGGAACACAATAACAGGTGAAGAAGATCTATGATGAAAGTCCAATGACCCGTAGAAACATAGATGACAAAATTGTATTAAAAAAATGCTTTCGGGATTTTCATCCCATTTTCAGCTTCAAAACTTTTTGAATGAAATTTCAGTTAAATTATAATAATAGAAGATATAACAAGAAATTAAGCCTCCTGAGGAAGGTATAGGAAAGTAGCGGAAGCCCTGAGTTAATTTATTTTTTTAATTCCTTCATCTGCATTTTTTAACCCCCATTTTTTTAAATCAAAAATTGATTTTCTCGAACCTTGTATTTAGAAAGTGTAAAAGAACCCTATCATCTTTCCTTTCTCATCATTTTCTATCGAATGATATACCACCCTATATGTTACCCTAAAGTTCTAAAGACCAAGTGATTGCCACCCCCACAATTCCGACCCTATTGGGACAATTTGGCTCAAACTTTACAGTGCTGTTGATCTTGCTTAGAAGAATCTGCATACCAAACTTCACTCCTTTATATGCATAAATACGCGTAGACCTTTTGGTCCCCTCTAATTTCCGCCCCCGAAACTCGGACCCCAGTGGGCCAATCAATCAGTAGCTCGGACGGACATTGTGAAAACAATAAGTAGCTCTATTCTTCCGCTACTTAATAATAAAAACAAAACAATGAAATCAAACGTTTTTTAAATACATTCATACATAATGAATTTTGTCATCTACGTTTCTACGGATCATTGGACTTTCCTCATAGATCTTCTTCACCTGTTACTGTGTTCCTTCCTGTGTTTCATGTAATATTTCTCCACAAGACCTTCTTTTCATCTGTGTTTCATGTAACATTTCTCCAAAAGACCTTCTTTTCATCTGTTTCATCTACATAAGCTCCACAAGACCTTTGTTTCATCTGTGTTTCGTCCACTTCAAGCTTTGTATTTCTCCACTGGGTAACTTTTATTCAATTGTTTTAATTATATATTTTTATTTCTATTTCTTTTAATTAAATGGAATTCTTATTTTTTAATTAATATACTTTATTACAACTCCTACTCTTATATAATTATAACACATGATGTTTTCAGGTACTCTGCACATGACCAGGCATCTGCAGTCACAGGTTTCTATTGGCACTTGGAGAAGTTAGCCACACGAATGAGACATTGCTAATTGCTCTGCATGGGTGGTAAAAACTGTCATTTTTGTCATGTGGGTTGCACTGTCTTATCTTGCTCCCCCTTTATGACGACAGAGGAGCAGTGAAGGAGGATGTGATGATGGTTGACCAACAAGTTACCCAGGTTTGTTCCCATTAAAGTTTTTAAACATATAATCTAAAAAATTTTTGATTTTATTTATTTATTTAAATACCTTTTTTGCAAAACCTTGAGCAGCTGGGGTTGCTGATTCCGGCACTGTGCTAACAAGATCAGCATCAACAGGTGATTCAACAGCTAACTGAAATCCACAGCGAAATCTAACAGAAGTCACCATTTGTCCTAAATCAAATATAATAAAGCTGAATCACATGAATAAAATTGTATTTAAAATAAAAAATAAATTGTATTTAAAGTAAAAAAAAATTCTAATTTTTACATGCAGAACAATGAATTCTGAATTTTTAGTTAAAATGTTTGGTAGGAAAAAAAATAAACTTAAACCTATACATAGGTTCAATAAACTAATAAAATTTTGTCGTTATGCAATTACAAAAAATGGATAAGAAGAGCACATGTTATATCTTATACCTTCTTCAGAACACCCACCCACACACACACACACACACACATATACACTGTAACGTGCTAGTAAACAGAAGTCGTGTTTACCGTCACGTTGAGCTCCAGAGGGAATAAAAGAAAAACCCGACTTTCCCTTAAGAAAAACACAAAAGGCGTAATAATCAGCAAAACCCAAAAAGATAGTAATATTAACTAGGACTGGCCCGTCAGGTAAATAAAGATTAAAAGGAAAGTTAATAATGTAGAAATAGCGTTAACCCCCCAGTTAACTTAAATGAATAAAATGTCAAAGAAAAACGCGAACTATAAGTTACGTTAACCCCAGATCAAGTGCTAATAATTCAATACCCCAAGACAACCTTTCAGTAAAGAAAAACTAGAGAAGTCCAAATAAATATTTTCTTTATTGCTGACAGAAAATAGGTAGATGATGTAGACAGCAGATAACAAGCAAAGGTCGGAAACCAACTAACGGTAAGACTGGAATGGCAACAAAAGTTGAAAGCACATCGAGTCCACTTCAGGTAACGTCAAAAATCAGAAATCTGCAGATGAAGCAACTTATTGGTACCATGGAAAGCGAAAAGGAAAACTCGGGGAAGGATCGAGGATCGAACAATTAGAAAGATGAGGTGCGGTGCTTGTACTGCAAAAAAATAAAGAGAAACTGACAGCAAAAAAAGAAAGCAAAAATTGGAAATAAAAAAAAATAGGTTTTCATAAATTCTTAAGTGATACTAGAAAACAAACAAACGTTATGTGATATTCAAATAAGCAACTCCACAAAAAAAGGTAGAGATTAAAATTATAATCATCAAACCATTAGACCTCTTCCACAAAGAGTCCGAAGGACGGGCAACAAAATAACGCTAGATTAAATACGACGGGATAACACTAAGAGGAATAATACGGGAAAGGCAAGACAGACCAAAGGGTAGACACACGACATAAGAGGTAACGACCGGGTAAGACGGGAACAACATGGTCGAGGTCCTGAAAAACAAAACAATATTAACAAAGTATCATTAAGAAATAAAAGAAAAAAAAAATATAAGATACTCTCAATTAAAAGGATTTAAAAATCATGACGAAAGTAAATTATTAAAAGTTATTAATCAAAGTCTATTATTAAAAGTCTATTATTAAAAGTCCAAAAAAGAAAAGTCGGTTTTCTAAAAACATCTCGGAAATCGGAACATAGATGACAGAAATTCATCTGAATGGGTTGGTTTCCTGTTGAACACCAGCACGTTGCATTATGAAGGTTCCAGTACAACTCTAAGTCGAACGACGAACTAAAGCATCACTCCGGAATCAGCCGTAAGACGGAAGCAGCCAAAGGACAATGGGATCCACATCATATCTTGGACGGGACGAAACATTCCTATGTCCAACAAACTAAAGTCGTTAGGCGACTTGAAGCGTAATCGACGATCAGCCGAACACTACATCGGCAAAAGAAAACAAAGTAGCAAACAAAAGACGGTCGACATCATGTCGGATAACCACACATAATCAAAAAAAACTCGTAGGCTCCTCAGATGTGGCCTGACGAAATCTTAACCCAAGATTGCATAATAAAAGTTACTAACATCTATTAACTGTATATCCATCTCGATATCCCAGAGATGGGAGAGGAGCTGATGATGCCGATTCAGAGACCGAGCTGATACTGACTAAACATACTACTTTTAGTTAACAGCAAACCTACCAGAACAAAAAAATATTTAAATATCACGTCCCGCGTGACAGAACTTCCGAGTTCTTGGAAAGGAAAAGACATATTTGCTCCAAGAAAACGAGCTATTTAATACAACGACGGCTAAACAATGGCAACAAAGAAAAACGTGAAACTTTTAACAATAGCGATGACGACGAACCTCGGGGAAAGAAAAGACAATTAACGAAAATCGTATTTCATAAAAAAAAAATTTTAAATTTCTCCTAGAAATTAAATTTTTAAAACACGAAAAAACTATACTGCAAAAAAGGTTTCCCAAATTTAATAGTTCGTGAAAGAGCGTTCTTAAGAAAACAAGTATAAGGTACAGCAAAGAGAGAGATGTATTTTAAATAATCAGGCTTGAAAAAGCAAACGGGAGATATAATTTCTAAGAAACGCGTCATTATTAAAAGACGACGAGAGAAGACATTGAGCTCACGCACGGAATAATTCTAATAAACGGAATTAGGTAAACTTACGAACTCCGAACGCTTAACTAAAAGCCTTGACGGAAAAATTAATATAGTCAAAAAGATCCTCAAGTGACCAATGTAAATTTTCTATGGGAATAATAACCTAAGAAAAAAGGAGAAATGACGCGAAGAAAAAATTGACATTTTTTAATTTCCCAGGCGAAAATTATCATTAACCAGTAAAACTGACGCTAACCGAACGCGTCGAGTAATCCCTTTATAACAAAAGGTGGAGGGGGACTACGGTAACCTCCGTTTAAAAAAATAGTAAAGCGTCGGGTACAAAAGTTAGCGGATTACCTACACCGTTAAACATGGGAGCTGCAATAGTCCAAGGGTAAATAATAGGTGACCGGAATCAGGAATATCGATAAGTCGTGGAGGGAATGAAACACGACGTTGGAAGAGTCTGCGAACAGAGAAAATGATAGCAGAAAAGACTATCGTAAAACGTCGAAGACGAAAAAAAAAAATTTTTAATACTGTAGAGGGATCTCCACTCCATTCTACCAGAACCACCAAAAGTTTCTTTTAAACGGACATTTAATTTTAAAGATATTCTGGTCCATGCTGCTATTACCAAACCACGCACTTCCACTAAGGGACGTTCTCCTTGCAATGCACGTTCTCGTTGTGGCGTTTGCCATTTTCTTAGCCCTACTACCTCCATTTTCAGCAGTGCTTCCTCCTTTACTTTCAAAATTAACCAGAACCTGACCTGCACTTCTCACAATCTAATTTACCTGTTACATTGCAAGGTATGCCAGAAACAGTATCTCGGTAAGACAGGCAATACCATACGTGCCAGATTTGCCGGACATAAATTCGACATCCTTAGCAATGCTGACACCCCTGTCGCTAAACACTTTAATTCCCCTGGTCACTGTTTACAGGCCATTAGCCTTTATATTCTTCGTAGTAACTTCCATAACAAAAAAGAAAGAAAGCAATTCGAGTCTTTTCTTATTTGGAAATTTAATTCCCTCACCCCTAATGGCATTAACCTTAGCAAAGGCACCATTCCCTCATTACTTTTCCCATATTCCTCATCAACTTCAGCTATTCCCTAATTTGTCGCAGGCTCTCTGGGCCTTTTTTCTTCTTTCTTTTTTCTTTATCTTGTCTCAGTTTTAATGTTCTGTCATATCTTTCTACTTCTATGTTCATTTTGTGTCTGTCCCTGTACTTTTTTTTCATAGGCTCTCTGTACTCTTTTATTTTAGTGACCTTTTTATTATGCGATACTATTTTACAGGGTGACTAGCGACCGGACTTTGTCAAAAAAATTGTGTAATCGGGAACGGTCAGGGATTTTTTTCAGGGATAATTTTTTTTTTTCTTTCTTTCTTTTTTTTTTTTCCTCCCTCCCCATGGAATTTTACGAAACCGTTTTGCTAGACACCCTATCATTCCTAAACTTTTTTATAATTTTAATTTTGTATGTGTTATCCTATTGCATTATTTTTCATCGCCCTCTTATTACCTCCTATTTGTCCTCCTTCCTGGCCTATCCCAACACGTCTTCAAATTCCTCTTCTGCTTTTTCAGCCAATACTGTCTTACTGTTCCCTATGCCAACTATATATAAAGGCGTCCTTTAGTACTTTTTTCATAACTTCAGGATAATTCTGTAATATTCTAATTGCCTTTAGAGAATTATCCTTTTTGCTTTGATAAAGGATAGTCTCTATCCGAAACGTCAGCTTTTTATTTGATTTTATAGTTTTATTTTGATTTTACTTATTATTTATTAATTATTTTGTTAATTGTTAATTATTATTTTATTTTTCATTTTTATTTAATAACTATTATTTCTTCTATATTATCAATATTACAGATTTTTATTATTTAGATTATCCCTATAAATTTCCTTGTAATCCCCTCTCTTTCTTTGCTTTCCCTGCTACATGTGTGACGTATGAGGATCCTTGCTATTTGTCCGCCATTAATAGCAACCCCCCCCTTTACGTCTCTCATCCCAACTCGCATCATCCGGAGTTGTACCCTACCAGTTATCGTATAGTGACTTGATAAAGAAAAAAATAAAACTAGAATACTTGTGCCCGCAATAACTTTATAACCCCTCAATAGATAAATTAAATAAACTAGAGGCATGGAAGATTTAAAAAAGAAGGAGAACGTTTTATTTGATAACATTAGCATAAATTAAATAACAGAAATGGAGTCTACGTAGACTAATCTTAATTAAATAAGTAAGCCTTGGAGTGGCATAAAAAAAAGGAAAACAAAATATGGCGCACATCTTAAGACATTTATTGAAACATCGGAAAATCCCTACCCTCATAAGCTTAATCCCCAGTTATGCATAACTTTAAATACTTCGACGAAATTCTATTCAACACTCATACTGCAGTTCTAAGTCGTATTTCCACTTAACTGTATACATTCTTAGAGTTCCGTCCATCCTCATGCTAGGCCGCCGACACACACACCGGCCTCCAAGGGACTCGTGCTCCCCACCGCTGCCGTCGTTGTCCGCTTCTCTTTGCTTGGTCCGCCTGGCTTCCAATTCGCTACGCCGCTTGTGCCCCACGACGTGCCCACGAACTACCCCGCCAGCGCGGCCTCCCGCCGATTCACCTCTAGCCGTCCAACAGCCGGTGGTTTCCACTTGCCGCCTCGAAAACCGCAGATGCCATCTCCGCCGTCACATGATTTCTCTCGGGCTCCATTTCCTCGTGATTGCTGTGGTAATTTTCCCGTAGCCGTCTTACGCCTTCCGAATTATATATCGTATCTGTCAGGCCTCCACGCCGAAGCAAGCCGTGTCTCGGCTGCCCGGCGCGGAGCCGAACGCTGGCACACTCCCTCCTGCTACGCAGTCACATGGTCGGTCGATACACACGTCTTGTCCTCGTCAGCTGTGTCGATTCTCTCTTTTTTTTTTTTTACTTTTTTCCCAAAAGCGTTTTGCTTTTTGTAAAGTCCCGCAGAAAAACACAAAAATAAATCATAATCAAGCCAATCGGTGTTTCAGGTGCTCGCTCCCACACCCGCTCCCTTAATCCCTATGACTAATCACCACCTCCCCCCCCTTTTCTTATCGGTAAAAATTTTTTCCCGCCAAAACTATCAAAGACAAAGGGCTAGGAACGAGGCCTAAAACACCGACTGTCCAAAGCAAAAAGAGGAAAAAAATATTCAAGTATACAGAATTTTACATAAGAAAGTATCAGAAAGAAATCACATTATCTTTTACATAGTTTTCAAATAAATATTATAGGTTAATCTTCCATGTCGCCGTTTCAGTAATTGGTAAAATTAGAAAAATAACAACACATGCTTGGAAATTTATTCCAAGCATGTCGTGACATATTTTAATATGTCACACATGTAAGGAAGTTTCTTCTTTTATCTGTCAATTAAAGTCTACAAGTACACCCGATCTTCTGGGTTTTTCTTCCACACTCTACTGGAAAAGGAGAATAACATAATTTGCATATACAAAATCAACTCAACAAAGCATAATGGTTTTTCCAAGCAATTGAGCCAATCTGAAATTAGTGAAATTTGGAGATTGAAGGCACAGGTCGAAAAATAGAAACTTGGGAATAGGAATAACTTTCTTCTATTATCTCTCAATTAAAGTCTACAACTACACCGATCCTCTGGGGTTTTCCTCTGTAGTTATAATAGCAATAAAACAGTCTATTGTTTTTCTTCCTACCTAAAATTTTAATCATTCTATTGTCTTTGGTATCTACCCATGTTCGTTAAAAATAAGACTGATTTTTAAGAAGGGAGGTCCTAAGTCTTATGCAGATTATCGGCTGATCTCTGCTTTGTCAATTTTTGCAAAAATCTTTGAACGTCCCTTCTATTCTTGACTTCTACAGTTTGTCCTCTCTCATAATCTTATAAATGAGACTCAACATGTTTTTGTTTCAAGCAGAAGTACAGAAACAGCATGCTTTGAATTAATCGATTTTATTTCTAAGAAGATGTCCATTAAAAAGTTAGTTGCAGCAATATTTATTGACTACACTAAGGCTTTCAATATTATCTGTATCCTTATACTCCTTTACAAATTATCCAGTTTCTATAACATCAACAGTTCTCCCTTAGACTGGTTATCTTCTCTTTTAACTAATAGACAATTTTGATTTTTTCAATAAAAATGAAAGGAAAAATTCTGCAACCTGGATTCGAACCAGGAACCTTGTGTATCATATGCCCAACGCCTCTACCAATTGGAATATCGCAGACACCCACACGGCCATGCTGTCACCAGATGTCTTAAAGACAACCAAGTTGTCAAGGTTGAAAGCCCAATGGGAGGCGGGCACCTGGCTCCCAGATCGAGAATTTCTCCTATCCAACCATCAGAAAATTTGACAAACTCACAGATAAATAATAAATATATACTGGAGATGAAACTTCAAACATCAGTTAATGATTTTTTCACTGGAGGGCAGGATGTCGGAAGCCAAGCTAAAACCGCGTTGAGCAGATTTCGCACTCTAGCGGACTGTGTTCGACTGGGTCCGTACTGTATAATGCAAAAATGCGTAAAAACGAAATTCTTGTTAACAAAGGGAAAATGTATTAAATATCTCCTAATGATTTAACAATATGAATATTATGATGAAGCATATGTAACAATAAACACTCATGACAACACTTTCTTTTATTGAGGTAGATGAACATGAAAAAGGCTGGGAAGAAAAAATATACGAGAGTAGCCCAGAAAGTAATGCACCACAATTTTTTTTCTCCGTCCCCAACAATGGTACGAATGCGAAATTGAGATATGCTTTCTTTGAAGTTTTCGGAGTGCACGCGCAAAGTTTCCGTTTCTTCCGACAGATAGCGTACATGCAGTAATGGAACAACATGGCATCTGTAAGTGATGTACGTTACAAGCAGCGTGTCGTCATTGAATTTCTCGCTGCGGAGCAAGAAACAGTTAGAAACATTCACAAATGTTCATGTGCAGTTTATGGAACATCAGCAGTCGACAGAAGCACGGTTAGTCGCTGGGCACAGAGGATGAGGCCATCAGAAAGCGGTTCGGTGGAGATTTGACGTGGTCGAGGCGGCCATCCTCGGCTGTCACACCTGACAAGATGCAACGTGCTGATGCACTCATTCATCAGGACTGAAGCAGAACAACTCTGGCAGTTGGCGCTGGAGCTGTCAATCAGCAAAGGAAGTGTGAGTGAAATCATCCGTGCTCTTGATTAAACAAAAACGTGTTCACGATAGGTTCCGCGCTGTCTTACAGAATAACACAAAGCTCTGAGAAAAAACATTTCTTCTGAGTTGTTGCAACGTTTTGAAGCTAAGGGGGAAGCCTTCTTGTCCCGGATTGCACCAGCTGATGAAACCTGGAGGCACCATTTTGAGCCCGAAACAAAACGACAATCGATGGAATGGCGTCATCTGCACTCTCCACAGAAGAAAAAATTCAAAGCAATTGCTTCTGCTGGTAAGGTCATGATCAATGTGTTTTGGGACTGTGATGGCATCATGCTTATTGATGTGATGCCGAGAGGCTGCACCATTAATTCTGAGGCATATGTGAACACATTAACCAAACTCAAGAAGCGCTTCCAACGACTTGGACGCCATAACAACCCAGCTGATTGTTTGTTTCAACATGATAACGCTCGCCAGTTTTTTGAACGAGTTGAAAAAAATATAATTCTACTCTCATCGTGATCATTGTTATGCATGCGCATTATCTGTTGCATGCATTTTTCAGCCCGCACGTTGATTTCTTGGGAATTTTTTTGTTCCTCCCCTCTTACCAGGTAGCGTTCACGTCTCTGTGTTTTTTTTTTTATACTCCGGATGTCAAGAGTTCCGTTTCCCAATTTTTCTCTGGGCTCTATTATCATCCACCCGAGTGTTAGTGCATCCTCATTTTGATCTCCTGTACCCCTTTTGCCTTGACGTTTTTTTTTGTTGTTTTTTTCAGTTGAGAATTCGGTATATTTAGTGTTAAACTGAATTTCTCTTACACGACTTAAGTAGTTAGTTTACATATTTACGTTTGAGGTTGTTAAACCTTACTGAAACTATGCTTCTTCATTAGTTTAAGGGAGGTTACAATGTCCCCCTCCTACTTAACAATTAAAAAGGGTTCACGCGACGTGTTCTGGTTACGTTGTGTTGTCTCTTAACCAATCAATATGGAGTATTGCTTGTGTTATTGTTTCCTTACCTTAGCGGGGAAACATGCTTTTATTTTCCTCGTATTCTTACCTGACCAGGTTATTAATAGATTAATTTAAAATATTACTGTGGAAATGATTTTTTGTACTATACAGGCGACTATACATCGATCGGGAACGAATTCGAAGTCACTGGTTATTTGGAAATAAAATAAAAAAAATAAAAAAGAATATTAAAAAAATCAGTAAAAAATAATTTCAAAGAAGGAAAAAAAAAAAATACAACAACTAGTAGGCTGGATACAAACAAGCCTACATGTGTTTTGGACATGTGTTTTTTTTGTTTTTTTTTTGAATTCCTTCCCTTAAGTTTACCATTTGAAGGAATCTGCTGGTTGTCAGCTGCTCTTCGCCTTACTTCCACGTTAGAAGTTTTGTAATAGTTTCGCCTTGAGAGCTCTTCCACCGTCAATTTCAACTATTGTTAATCGACAGAGCTCTTCGACATCACTAGAGCAAGTAACACCGTTTATTGTTAATCGGCGGATTAGCACTCCAAGCAAGTATTTGTCCTGTATTAGTTTATTTTATTCACTTTTCTACCTTTTCATTCCGATTGTAATAAAAGAAATATTTTATTTGGAAACAAACGTACTGTAACGTGTTGATAAGCTAATAGCTTTTCTGCATGTTACATATCTTAGGCGTTGTTATAATAGCAATGTTAACTGAATCTAACTTTCATAACACATAAATAAATGGCTATTTTGTCATCAATTTTCAAGTGAGCAACATAACTTAGCTATGCTAATTCAGTTTTATGATGTGCACAAGTTGAGGTTCTGATGAGAACTTTCTTTAATTTATGCAGAAGTTAATAAATAAAATGCCAACAAAAATAAATAAATAAATAAATAAATAAATCAAATGAGAATATGACGGAGAGAGAGATAGAGAAAGTATAACAACATTCCAGAGATGTCAAACCAACATAAAATTAAAGATTACCTTCTAAAATGCTATCCTCTCGTGCAAAATAGACATATTCAAATATACACATCGCAGAACGTCCAATTGGAGAGGACATTACATGAAGGCTTCTAACTCCATCCGAGCTCAGTTCCACTATCTCTCCTGGTTCAACTTCACGAAAATATTTTGCTCCAATTGACTGAAAAGCACAGGATTCTGATGAAATTACCCAACCATCTGTATGGCTTAATGATTTATCTGAATAAAGAGAATACACAAATGATAATTTTTTTTGTCTGAAATGACAATATCAAATTATTATAATTTTTATTATGTGAGGTCAAATGAAAATGGGCCAGCATGATTTTACAGAACATGAATGAATTTATGAAGTTTATGAATAAAAAATTCACACTAAAAATATTCATCTGAATGACCAAAAAGTCCTGTTATTCCATGCTCATAAAAGTCACAAGGCTGCTGCTGAAGAATCTCTAACTACCACCTGTACTTATCCATCAGCTCATCAATCTGTGCAATGGTGTCTATGCATGAATTTAAAATTTGCCCAAAATTCATAAAGAATGAAAGAAACAGTTTCAGTAGTCAATTATAAAAATTTTGTGAAATTATTTTCATAATTAAAAAAACATACTGCATGAAGGATACATCTGATTGGTTGTGACATCACTAATCAGCAACCACTGACAGAGAACAGCAAAGAATTCGATATCAAAACTTCTTGAACATCAATACGATCGCCAAGCACTAGCGCATAAAATTTAACATTTATAAATATATACAATACACAGTGCATTAATCAGTGCATTATTTCATGACTTTTCCTCAATTTTCCATCCACTTTTCCATTGTACTGTAAAAGCAAAAGTCAATTCCCAAAAACAAGATGGCGACGGCCTTAGTAAACTGTCACTGTGTTCATACAAAGTAAGTTTTGAAAATCGTCCAAAAATGTTTTAATAAAGAGTTAATAAGATTACAAATTAAAATCTATTATTACATACTGTAAATAATTACACTATCATTTCAAAAAATAAAAATAATGAAAGTGAAGCTGATGAAAACAAGAATTAAGACGATGTGGATGACAAGAATGAGAAAGAAAATTTTCATCAAATTTTTGGTGTGAGAAGAGTGATTTAAAAATTCGTATCCAATGGTAGGAGTAACATCTATTCATCGTATATTATTTATTGTTGTATTAATATTATCTCCTGTTTAATAGACCCTAAGACTTTGTTGCTTTATGTGTGGTTCCATTTTGTCTTACATTCGTTTACGAACATTCGAAAATTGTCATCAACTTTTTAGAGAGTCAGATGAAGAAGAAGCTATGTTTGATGGTTTTCCCACACCATTATTTTGTTAATATAACTTTAATCTTTTTGTAATAATCAACGGGAAAACAAACTCTTGTCCATAAAATCGATTTAATTAGCATATACGTATTTCGACCTCATTATTATTCGATGCCATATAGTTATGGCATTGAATAATGACCTTAATGAGGTCGAAATACGTATATGCTAATTAAATCTATTTTGTGGACAAGAGTTTGTTTTCCCGTTGATTATATTTCTATCTACAGTTATATCTCGTTTCTCATCTTTTTGTAATACTTGTGTTCTTTTTGTAATAAAACTTTTTTTCCCTCTCAAGTGTTACCTTTTTTGCCTTTGTTTATGCTCCGTCATGGTGTTTTTCCACTTTTTGGGGTCAAAAAACGGTGGTCGGTTTATGCACGAGTATATATGGTACTTGAACTCTTTGTTTCTTCTTATAAGTCTTTCCACATGAATGCGTGTGCTGGCAAAGCTTTTGCTTTTCAGCATGTCTTCTTCTACTTTGTTGAGTGGTTGCTACAGAGAGTAGTCTGATAGGAAAGAACTTTATTTTCATCAATATGTTTTCAATGTGTTTAAAACCTCTGTCAGCCATTATTCCTGTACCTTCAAGAAATCCAAATTCCACAACAATGACACAACCAGAAGCACATCTTCCAAATCCTGCTGACACAAATGAAGGAATACCATTTGGTATCATGCAGATCAAATACTTCAATGTATTGTATTTCTTATATCTGACCAAGTCAGTGCCTGATGTATAGCATTCGATGGTTTTCAATTTCTATTTCAAAATAATCAATGATACATTGAATTGCAGTGCAATGATGTCGGAATGTTATAGGAAGTAAATGGATAATTTTATTCTTGGGTGGCCAAAACGTCAGCTGTCTTAAGTTGCCACTTAACAAAGGAACAGTGTTTGCAAATACCCTACTCGCAGTGCTTCGACATATCCCAAAGTCATCCCCCAGTTCTTCAAATGTTGGATTTAATCTTAGTTTTTAATGTGAGGCATATCTCTCTTAGGTGCTTGAGTGCAACTTTCAAGAAGTTGGAAGATGAAGTAACATTTCTCAGGCAAGCCTAAATATAACTGATAAAATTATATAAAAATATAACAAGCTGACCTTAAAAATCTGTTGATACTTGTATAGAGATGAAAAGAAGGAAAACACTTGTCTGCAAAACGAATTTTTATATACCCTAGATGCATACATTTCTGAAATTTCAGTATGAATCAAAGTTATACAATTCAGACATCGTTATTTTATAAGAAAATGGGGCCAATCAGGATGCTTAACAGGAGCCCGGTCCTGATTGGTTACAAGAGTAAGGATATACAATAAATTTGAGGACCTTATAATAGAGCTACTATAAAGGACACGAATATAGGATCTGACACGGGTGAGGCCGTGGCCTGGTGAGCTTTCACTGAACACAACTTCTGTGAAGTTAAGCTACATCAGGCACGGCTAGTTACTGGATGGGCTACCATCAGTGATAGTCAATCTTCACACCCCCCCCCCCCCGGC
>JAHWFO010008970.1:284406-298345 GCA_023313115.1 Rhysida immarginata | reverse complement strand
AAGGCGCTGAAGGACATCACAAAAGAAGCGTTCCAGGACTGTTTCCAAAAATGGAAACACCGTTGGGATAAGTGTGTGCTTCGGGGAGGAGAGTACTTTGAAGGGGACCCAGATGTGTAACTTCTGAATAAAGTATATTTTGTTTTATAACGTCAGTCTACGTATTTTTTGAACAGACCTCGTATATGTGTATGTAAACATATGTATTTACATATTTTAAAGCATATTTATACAAGTTATATACAGGGTGTCCGAAAAGTCTAGCGCTATGATGTATATCACAGTCCAGAGGCGATGCATTAGATAGAACAAAAACATCTTATAGCAAGTGGATCGTGGACTTTCCATTTCCGACCTCAAAACTGACCTTCAAGGTCATAAAAACCGTAACTTTTCCTTATCAGAGATGAAAGAAAATTTCCAATTACAAACTTGTAGAGCACCCCAAAATTAATCTAAATCCACGTTTACTTTAGCTGACTCATAGGAAAATTGTGTGAGGTAAATGAGGATGAAGATTGGTATGCTACCCTCCCACCATTGTGTTGAGAAGTCACTGACAAATCAATTAGTGAGCTTTTTATTTCTAAACTCAAAAGGGCTGAATACTACCTGTAATTTAAGTCTTGAGTTCCAAAATCGAACATAGGTTATTTTAAAGTATGTTCAAAGTGTTGGCCTTTGGCTGCAAGACATAACTGTACACGATAGGTGATTGCCTTCTGGACAGCTGTCATTGTGATGGTAGGAATTTGCCTAATCGCCACTTCAATTCGTCCTTGAAGTTCACGATGTGTCCCGGGTTCCGTAGCCTAAACCTTTTCCTTTAAATACCCCCAAAGGAAGAAATCTAAAGGTGTAAGATCCGGTGACCTCGGTGGCCATGAAACTCGTCTGTTTCTGCCAATCCATATTTTAGGAAACATTCTATCCAAACATTTCCTTGCTGTTCTTGGAAGTGTGGCAGTGCATCGTCTTGCTGGTACCATAGTCTTGGACATTCTGCCAATGGCAAATTATCTAGAAACTCTTCCACCACTGACCAGTTAGGATACCTTCATAAAAAACAGGACCTATGAACTTGTGTCCCATAAATACCACACCAAACATTCATTTTCCAGTTCACTTGGTGTGATGTTGGTCTCAGCCACCTAGGAATTTCCTCTGCCCAGAAGTGTAGATTATGCCTATTGACAGTATCGTTTTGTGAAAACTGGGCCTCATCACAGCACAAAATCTTGCCTACGAACTGTGGGTTGTCATCAATTTGAAAGACCAGCCAGTCGCAAAACTCTGCATGGGAACCATAGTCTTGTAATTCCAGAGCTTGGGCACAATGAATATAGTATGGGTGGAAATTGAGAGAATGTCCCACATGGAAGATTTGCTAATACCCAGACCATGTGCAATTGCTCGGACACTTGTATGAGGATTAGCTGCGACTGCTGCTAGGACCATAAGCCTGGCATCATCATTTGTTGCAGTCCTCGGACGACCTTCTTGGGGTAGCTGCTAAACAGATCCTGTGGTTTGGAATCTGTTGATGATGTGCTGGAGTGTTCTGTAGTGAGGATGGCGTTGAGTCGGAAATCATTCTGCATAACACTTGAGGATGCAGTTTTTTTGGCATCAGCAATAATCTCATTACTTGTACTATAACAGAAGACCATGTCGGCCATCTCGTGCAGTGGATATTGCGCCATCGTGTTACAGGTAACTGTGCATCAGTTCTTATGTAAAATAAGATGGTGATGTAATCAGAAACATGCAACAAATGTTGCCACCCTCATTGGTGTGATGAAGCGCAGCTCGGACAGAAACGAACAAAAGATATGTATAACGTTCTTAGTCGAACTTCGATGAAAACAATAAATTAAAATGTAATAAAGTCTGTTCTGTTACAGGTACACGGGTCAAGACATCGATGTGATGCAGGTACGTAAAACAAATAAACACTGGAATTGGAATTCAACGACTTTGGTGAAACTGTGATGAAACTAATACAGAACAGTAAGTGGCAGCAATACTCAGGTCATATGAAGAGCAACGAAAAAGGTCTGATGGCACAATTTATGGAGACCGTGAAGAAACTATATGCAAATTAACTTTGAATAACTTACAGATTTACGTGAGAAACGGCACCACTCTTGAGATGGGGTGGGGGGGGGGGGGACAACGTAGCATACCAATCTTCATCCTCATATCTTCTTCTTTCTACACAGCCTGCATCTCCTTAGAATTCAGAGACCAGCTGATGTGACAGACGGAGTTCCCTACTTTATATATGTATTAATACAGGGATTAGCGTTCAGTTAAAGGACCCTGGATTCTATTGAAAAGACCAGAACCTTTTTAGGTAACTACACAGTAATCTAACAATGAGGCGCTTATATCGGGAGTGAGAAGGAGTGGCAGTAAGTATATTTTTTAAAGAGACTTCCATTTTGCTTTTTAAGAGGCCGCGAATAAGTGGCCCCCTCTGACGACAAAAAAGGGGGCAGTGTAGGAGGATGTGTTCAACGGATTCGTTGGTCCCACATTCACAAAGATCAGATGTTGAAAATTAAAATTTTTTTAAGGGGACGTGTCCACTTTTAAGCCTGAAAAGGACTGATTTTTGAAGAAATGTGAGCCACCTGGGGGAGAACGCATTATTCAATTTGATGTCAGGAACAAGATCTTTATATTGCTTCCCTTTAGATTCAAGATGCCATTGTTGATTCCAAAGTTCTTTAGTTTCTTTGCGAACACATGCTCCATAAGATAAGTCACCTTGAGACAAGTCAGGTGGTTTCCTCCCGCTTCTAGCCCAATTGGCCAATTTGTCAGCTAATTCGTTCCCAATTTGTCCACTGGATGCAGAACCCCTTGTATGTAATAAATCAATAACGTATCCAAGAAGTCTATTATAATACCACCAACATCTCCTTAAAGTTGACAGAATAGAAAGGATGACACTTTTTGATTCGGTAAGGATTAAATAAGAGTCCAATGGGAGGGAAGCAATCCGTAATAGTGCACCGTGAATTGCAATTAACTCAAGTTGAAAAGGCTTAACTTTCTGCGAGACAATGTACCTACCTTTCAAATATATGCCAATGCCGCCAACGAGGCTTTGTGGGGATAGCAAAGCATCAGTAAAGACATGTCGATAATTTGGGAACTCAGTTTTTAAATAGTCCGCAAATAATAGAGAAAATTGGTTTGATGACGGAATCATAGTCAGCCAATTAGGAGTGAAAGAGATTAATTCAGTGAGAAACCGTTCCCAAATATTTGTTAATAGAGTCGAATCACAAATTTTTAGGTGATCACACCTAAATTTAATTAGAATTTGGGATATTAGCTGGTGAAGTTTATTTGATTTAAAGGCCAGCCCACAATTTTCAACCAAGGTTAGGCTGCTCTTGCAATGGCTAGAAACATGGCAATAAGAGAAGAATAGCTTCGCAGTTTTCCCTTCCCATCTAAGTGGAGGAGGAACGATGTTTGCTTCGATGTATAAAAGCGGACAAGGAGAGGAGAGCATAGCATGTAAACTATGTCTAATGATTTTCCTTTCTATTTTAAGTAGTGGGTCAAGCACACTGTTTGAAACAAGAAGCAAGAAGATTGCAGAAAGATCAGTTGATGTCACAAGGGAGTTAATGAGCGTGGAAACTTCACTCCATGGAGGGCCCCACTTAGCTTTTTTAATTAACTTAGCACGGGCTAAATTTCCCAGTAGTTTGCCTTTGACTTCTGAAACATGGGTTCTCCAATTTAGCTTGTCATCAGTAGAAATTCCAAGAAACTTACGGAAGCGTCTACTCCCCTGAAGAAAGATTGATAGTAGAGGGGGAGGGCCTGACTTTGGAATGCACATAACGACAGATTTTTCCATGGAAAAATTTATGTGATTTTTTGATCCCCAGTCTGCAAGTTTGTCGCATACATCTTAAAGTGTTATTCTAATGTCAGGCATGGAACTACTAGCATACCAGAAAGCCAGATCATCAGCAAAAAAATCTCTGGTGAACACATTAAACATCGTGGGGCTTAATATCGATCCTTGAGGGAGACCTTGATGTTGAGAGGTCCTACGGTCCCACCTGGGTATTTCATTTCCACGTTCCTTTTCCTTAAAAACGAGGAGATCCACAGAACCAGCCTATTTGGTATATTAATATCTATCATTTTGTCCATTAACGTGGAGTGCAAGACTGAACTGAAGGGTTTTGTAATGTCCAAAAAGATAATGCCGACGCTTTCTCCCTTTTCTTTAGCCATAAAGATGTCGTCAATTAGGCTGATAACCGGGAATAAGTGATTTCTGCCTTTACGAAATCCATAAGAGTAATCAGACAAGAGCTTTTTAGATTCCAGAAACTGTTGCAGTCTGTTGTTTACCATGCACTCAACTGTGAAAATCTCATTTTCGAAGATGATTTTCTCTGGTGGAGCCGGAAGGGAGAAGTAAATCAAGGCTTTTGAAAATGTGGCTCCTTGGAAGGGAGGGGGGAGCATTTTCATTCCAGTAACGTATTTCCCTTTGTTTGATGCATTTTGCAGGTCTTCTATGGTAGCGTCAAAACGGATTCCATGAATGATACCCACGGAGGATGTAAGGAATCTGGGGACTTCATATTCTAACATAAGGGTTCCGGTGTCTTTGAATTTAGAGCATCTATCAGCCTGGGCAGTGGACTGGAATTTGATCAAAAATTTGCCCAATTGTAACCTGTTTACGCTGGGAGCTTCACCAGTTAGTGAATTAATGATTTTCTTGATGAAATCTGGAGAGAAAGTATCGTTACCATTCGGGTCCTTCGCTTTGACAGTTACAATAAGCCAGGGTCATTATTGATTCTCATGATTGAATCTCTACAGGAGGGGTAGTTCCTGCTTTCACACAAGCATTTCAAATTGTAATTTCTTGTACTCTCTTTCATGCAAAATATATTCATTTGAAAGTTTAATTCAAACGTTATGTTTCGACATCGTTATAAAGATCGGTTAGTAGTGTAGGGCACGTATCGTGCTGCATGCAGAACACAAACATGTAACCACCACAATTTGTAGTTCCAATAAGGGGACGTTCAAGAGGTTCACTCCACTTTGGCCCCATGAAGTTGGCCCCTTCCACTTTTGCCCCGACGCAATTATATGGTGAATCTTATAAGTCTTTTGGAAATCCACTTTCGCCCTGCAAATTTTATCAAGGCCCTAAAGAGAGGCTAAGGCTATACGCAAGTAACTTGAATATAACGTAGCCTATACCAAGGTTTTCAAACTGTGATGGTACTTCAAGCCATGCCAAGTGGTGGTATTCGTATATGGTTCTTTATTTTCCATGAATCAATGTTTTTCATGAATAATCACCCAATTGTTTTAAGTTGTTTTTAGTGGTAGGCGATTCCCTAAAAAATGGAATCGATTCTGGAATCGAATCTGAGAGGGTCGGAATCGATTATTGCGAAAAAATTGAACCTATTTTTTAAAATATTAAAATTAAATCTGTTTATTGTAATTTATTTCCATGATTAAAAGAGTAGTAAAATAAACACATCAAAGAAAGCATTCATTAATTTTTATTTAATAACAAACATGTTGTGAAGCAGAAACATTATAACAATTTATTGTGAAGCAGATAAAAAAAGTTAGATTGATTGATTATTTGGTATTATGGAATCGATTTTTGACACAGCTGGAATCGAGAATCGATTCGGAATCGATTCCATTCAGGAATCGAGTAATCGATTTTCGGAATCGGGAATTGCCCACCACTAGCGGTTTTACACCTTGTATTTATTTTAAATGCTTCGATTTAAACATAAATGATTTAATAAATATTGTATATACTTATGTGTTAATGTACTTATGCTTTGTGTAATAATTATGATGCGAATTATACTAAAGATAACAAGTATATTAAATCTGATTCAATCTCGGTCGGGAAGTGTTCCTAGGTTGCTGTGGATCGCAATGACACAAGTGTATCAAAATCTATACGATCATGCAATTGATTATTGTTAATAAATCATCTTTTTCTTGTTTTTAAAACATTGTTTGCGTTTTTTTTTTATTTTCTAAGCTCTATTATTTCTTTTTTTTTTCAAGTTAAACAATTTAGATTTTAGGAAAGCTAATAAAGAAAGCTTTAATTTAAATCGTTCTTAATTAAAAGGAGAATTTCATGGATTAGGTTAGGTAAGTATTCTAAAATAACTGAATTCTTAGTTTTCTATTTGACTTGTTAACCTCTCTGCAGGGTCTTTTTATGAAAGTGGGTCTTAAAAGTATTTTGCAGGGGGCGATATTGGACGGGACCAAAGTGGAAGGGGCGAAAGTGGAGGGGGTGAAAGTGGAGGACATCGTTCAAGAAATACGTCATGCTCTTAGGGGGGGAGGGGGTATGAAAAGTGTGACACAGCATGACAGGGGGGTAGGGGGGACTTTACGTAAGTGTGACATCACAACAAACACTTTCAAAAATTCAATTTTTTTCACATTGAAATCATTTTTTTATTATTATTTCACGTTATTTTATTATTTTCCTTTCAAATGGAAAATGAGATGTCTTTCTGACGCTATTGTGAAGTTATTGTTGTAAAGCTCATTGTTGTTCTCCACAACAGAAGTTTGTTCCTTCAAGAAAGCTGCCTAAATTTTATATTCTTCCAGTCTTAAATCAATTAAGAAAAAACTGTGGAATGAAACAACCAAAAAAAAAGGGTAAATCTTTAATCCACAAAGAGAATTGAAATATCGTATACGTATTTCAGCTACTAAGTAGCCATCTTCAGCGTTGAGAGACAAAAATCAACTCATTAATCAAAGTAAAAGTTGACTTTTGTTTCTCATTGCTGAAGATGGCTACTTGGTAGCCGAAATACGTATACGGAATTTCAATTCTCTCTGTGGATTAGAGGTTCCACCCTTTTTGGCGAGCCTTAGAGGCCACCTAACAGAAAGATACTGCTTATATGCGGACTCTATCATGCTTCCGCCCAAACTAAATAACAACATGAAGCAACTTGTAGGAATAAAGTAACGCTGTCACTCTTAATTTTCTTGCTGGGTAGATGGACTGTATCATGCTTCCGTCCAAGCTAAAAAACATCAAGCAAAATGCAGGGTGAAAAGAGACATTACCGTTTTTAATTTTCACAGTGACATCGTCCAAACACTTGTTAAGTCTAAGTACTAGCTTCTGTTTCCATGAATATATCAAATTTGAAAGGCTATATCTCGGCATCGAAACAACTTATCTCGCCACTCTACTTATCATCATGAAGGGGACATTCTGAAGTTTTGTTTCATTGCCAAGAGATGTTGCTAAGTGCTTGAATTTGATAAAATTTATTCAGTGACATATATGGAACCATTCCTCCAAAAAGATGGAATATCCTGCAGTGGTTTCATCAGTTCACTAAGTAAGGGTGCCATTGCAAAGGCTAAAAAACCTGGAAGGCCACAGGTGTCAGAAAAAAATGTCCAACGCATTCAGCAAACGTTCCCTCGCAGTCCGAGGAAGTCGACTCACCGAGCCAGCCGGGAACTCACAAATGCCCCTTACGACATTGTGGAAAGTGTTGAGAGAGCGGTTGGTTATGAAGCCTAACAGATTACAGCTAGTGCAAGCTCTGTATTGTACATCGTTTGCACTTTTCGTGGCTTCACATTGAATATTTGTGACCATGTGGATAACCAAAATAAACTTCAGATTATATCCTTTTGAAAGATGCATTGATTAAATCTATTAATTGTGTATTTTGACAACTATACCCTTTGACAACAAGTTGGTAAATTCCTTTGTGAACAGCTTTTTTAATTACAGTGCAAGATTTATTTCGCCATAATCTGAAGAATTCGTATATTAAAAAAGAACACCCTTTTAAATACTAAGCATGTCCAGAAAGTAAGCTTACAACAGCTAGTATTCGTTCAAAAAATGTTTATTTGACAAAATGTCCACTAAAACTTATTGAAGTGATACACGGGTTATTTTTCGACAACATTGCTGCCATGGTCCATACACCTGTTAAGTCGTGTAAGTACTAGCTTCTATATCCCGCAGTCATGAAATTCTGGCGCCTGCTGCTGGAACCACATTTCATCCTCGTGCTTGATCTCTTCATCGTCTGGAAGCATTGCCCAGCAAGAATTTTCTCAGGCTAAGAAACAAGTTCAGAAGTTCATCAGAGACCACAGACGGCCTACCGCTCCGTTTGATATGAATATCGGTCCTGCCTCCAGAGAATTCACGACACCACTTCGTTACATGTTGCTGAATCGTAATGTTTCCATAAGTGAGAACAAGTGCTTTTTGCATATCCTCTGCACGCTTACCTTGGGAAAAAAAGGTATGACGGGAGCACTTCACATTTGGCAGATTCTGTATCGGCACAGCCATTGTAAACACGTGTTACTCGAACTAGACTCCACGTAGCAATGAGGAACAGATGCAAGAGGGAAGTAGAAGGCTAACAGTTAAAGCCAGTACAGCCAACTTAACCACTAAAATATTACTTGTCCAATAAATCCTTACTTACCAGATATGCCTCGTATTAAAAAATCACTTGATCTTCACACACTTCTCTCCCTTTTGACTTCTCAGTTAAATTTAAGATAAGACAACCCATAAGAATAACAGTTACAGAGGGGCTTGATGGCCATTTGCACGATGACTTACAGGAGCAGTATGCAGAAAGGCTCAATGAAGACAAAATTGACCAAATATCTGGATATCTGTGACACCATTCTGCACAATCAAGACTTGTTTTGTCCATTATCATTGTACAGAGCACATCACTTGCTCACAGATATTCACTCCTGATAAAAACTGATGTGTTGTAATTAACTGAGCACATCACTGGCTTGGCAGTTGAACATAGCCAAGCCAGGTTGTTTACGGTAAATTTTAGAATAACCAAATTCAGGATTTTTTTTTGTTGCCAAATTTGACTAATTGTGTAGGATGTAATTATGTAATTGTGTATTGGTTTTTTTGTTTGGTATTAATGTCCTTTTCAACTGCCATGGTCATTTCAGGACGATGTTATAGGGGCCGCAAATTTTGCCTCGCAAGGGTTCTTTGATGTGCAGCCGGCAAACGACTACACGGGACCAATGGCTTTACTTCCCTTCCGAAGGAAGTGCGTGATTCAGGATGGATGTAATTATGGAAAATGCAAAATGTAAATGTATGAGAACATGCTACCATAAAATCAATGTATGGTTTTTCACTTGTTTTGCAGCGGCAAGGCACTGAAATCCATTGCAAAGTAGTTAAAAATCTTTCCCGAATTATGTTAAAGAATCATGCAAAGTTTGACGCTCATTGGTTTGTCGCTGTAGAGATTATCGAGAATATACTACACATATTGGCTTTTATTCACATACAGGGTGTCATATAAGTTCATGACTTCAGCAGTGGAGGACACGCATCAAAATGTGTTTACAAAATAACAGTAGTCATGTAGAGCATATTATATAAATCAATATGGTTTTCATAAAAAAATGTTTATTTTTCCTATGTATGTTAACTTAAGGGACACCCTGTAGATTAAGTATCTGTTCCATCTGATTAATTATACTATGGTGATAAAACTTGTAAGGATTCTCAAATCTCAAAACAAAGTTATCGATAAAGAGACGCTACATTTTAAGAAAAAAAAAAAAAAAAAAAATGCCTTTGCTATCTGTGGCTTATTATATCAATAAAAAATATACAACAATTAAAATTCTGAGCATTCTGAGCTTCACAATTATTTTTATTTTTCAAAATTATTTGTATTTTTCACAATAATATTTATTTTAATTATTATACGTAACAATCAAAACAATGACTATTTTCAAATTGTTTACAACCGCCAATCCTAACAATGGACAGGATAATCATGCTTCTTTATTAGGGGCTTTAGGTGAACGCTAATTATAACATTGCACGTTTGGGCTGTACGTTTATCTGACCACCATTTGCATGATAACTTAAAAACGGATTAACTTTTTCAAATTATATTTTCGACAATGTCATCATCAAGGTCTTATTTCGGCTATATCAATTTTTCAGGCTTTTTCGTTAACCCCTTCAAATCAATTGCACGTGCTCTAAGAAAGACCTTAAAGAACACCAAGACAACGGCATGTCATATAACAATAGATTCGTAGTGAGGAGTCAATAATGAATAAATTGTTACTATATCTTTTAAGCATTGTTGGTATGAGCATGTGCATGCCATGATCGCATTGTCAAGGCTCAATTGCTCAGGATACATTAATACTTGTAATTCTGTGTCATGATTAAAGCTCCTTCTTAGGATGTTTGCAAGATTTTTTTGGAGAGTTAAATTTTCAAATTTCAAATATCGTAATTGTTAACATCCAAGCAAAAACCTGAAATTTCATTATAATACCGGGTGATCCAAAAGTGTTACATTTTTTTTACATTGTTAACAACATTTTCAGTGTTTGCTTTCCAGCAATTCAATGCTTTCATAAGAATCACAAGGCATGTGCAAACACTGAAAATGTCATTAACAATGTAAAAAAATGTAATACACTTTTGGATCATCTGGTAAGTCCATGAGACTTTTCAAATTTTATCTGATTTACACATAAATAACAATAATACGGTATCTTACTTCAAACAGGTTTATTGTGTTTGGAATATTATTTCGTTTGTTTGTAGGAGGGGGGGGGGAGTAACTTATATGTGTGACGTCTTAAAAGGGGAGGCGGTATGAAAAATGTGACACAGTGTGACATATGGGGACGGGGGATTTGAAAACGCCAAAAACAGCGTGACGTATTTCTTGAACGACCACTAATGGAATAATCAGAACATGTTGTTTCAAATAAAACTTCATTTTAATCACGGGAACTTAATATAGAAAACTTATTACATAATTACAAGTAAAGGTATAGACAGGAAGGTTCATAAAGTCTAGGTAACGTATAAAGTAACCAGGTCACGAAACTGTGGATATAAAATCAATAAAATCAGTGAAAATTAATGCTATTAAAATAACTTGTGGATCATGTAATAACTGCTACATAGGTCAGACTAGACATAAAATAAATACAAGAATTAAAGAACATTACTCCCATGTTAAAAATGGCAACAGCTTTAATTCTAGCTTTGCAGATCATATCCTAAAAACAAATCATAAATTTGATAAAAACGCCTTCAAAATTTTACACACTATAAGGCACCCCGAATTACTTAATTTTGCTGAATCCCTGAAAATCATAAATAAGCCTCACGAAGAACTGCTTAACTTAGACCGTGGTCCCATGGACGTCACTGATTGGTTGTTTTTTTTACAGATATCTCAATTAATTCCTAATTTTTGCATCCATCATCTATTTTGTGAGCTGTCCCCGTGTGGCAGATGGGGGATGGGGACTGATGTTGCCGCTGGTTTGCTTGCTGGCAATGGGGGTTGTTTCGAGGATGTGGGAGGTGTTTTGTAGGAAGAGGTTGTTTACGGTGTATAGTAGTTGCGCATATGGTGATCATGTGAGTTTGTTTTGCTCCTCTTCTTCTGGGTTACAACCCTTCCCCTCTATCTTTGAATGGTTCCTTTTGTTAGTTGGTGACCCTGCGGCAGCTCTCTGTCTTACTTTCTTTGCGCTCGTTGCGAGGGGTCAGTTTCTGCATTATCATGCTGACGAAGAGAACCTAGTCCTTGAAATGTACATATGTGCATTAAAATTATTTTTATTTTTAATGTATATAAGTGTTTTCATTATTTTTATTGT
Source organism: Rhysida immarginata (assembly GCA_023313115.1). Taxonomy (NCBI): domain Eukaryota; kingdom Metazoa; phylum Arthropoda; class Chilopoda; order Scolopendromorpha; family Scolopendridae; genus Rhysida; species Rhysida immarginata. The sequence continues at coordinate 286,600 of JAHWFO010008970.1, read as the reverse complement.
CTAGGTAATGTTGTCACGTGGCCTCAGCTAGGAGAAGGCGTGGAGAACTTCGTGCGGAGATCCCGAGATCTTGTATGAGCCAGAAGTGGAAGCATTCTCTACCTGTGTGCCACAGGGTGACTTGTCGTAATCTCATTCAAATCTCTCAACTGCGAACCAGACTGGTAGTGCTATCTGGTGGTCACCATAGTACTCCCCTCCCGAGTACCGGATGGTACGAACCGCTACTGGTACCTTGTGCTAAATCATGCTCTTCTCCTGACCGGATGATTACTTGTGCACCCATTATCGAGCTGGGTGTTTGCAGTGGGGGCGTTGTAGCATTTGGTGTGGTGCTGTCAGATGGGTCCACGACCATGAAGGCAGGCTTGGTGCGGTCGACACTGATGGTTGACTGACGTCCATTGATCTCTATTGTGATGAGTTTGGTGTGAAGCGATCCACTCGGTTAGCAATTAATGATAGCCCTTGGGCAGCAGAAGTGGTCGTACCAGATCAATGTGTACATGTTGAAAACTGCAGGTTGGAGTTTGGACCTGCTGGATTAGACTTCGGGTATATCAGTGCACCTTGGATCGTTGGCATTTTTTTTGAAGGGTATACGTGAAGGGTTTGTGGTCCGTCTAAATTATGAATGTGTCCTTCCAGCTCAAGCTGGAATTGTTTTATGGCGGAGTAAATTGCGAGGAGCTCACGATCCTACATGGAATATTTTAGCTCTGCTGGTTTCAATTTTTGGAGAAAAAGACAAGGGGTTTGTTGCCATCTGCATGTAAAGCTGCTCCGATGGCGACGTTTGATGCCTCAAACATCAGGGATAGCCTTTGACAAGGGGCAAAGTAATTTAGGGTGATGGCGTTCACTAAATCCTCCTTGCATGGGACAGGACGTTTGTCGTTTCTGGTTGACTGCTCCAAATAATCATTGAGCATTGCTTGCTTTTCATCAGCACGGGGCAAGAAAGGTCTGTAGAAGTTAAACATAGCAAGGAAGCATTGGAGTTGTTGAAATGTATTTGGCTTAGGGAATTTTGATATAGCCTGGACTTTTTCTGGAGTGGGGCAGATGCCTTTGGATGTAATTAGGCAGCCCAGAAAGGTGACTGTCCATTTGCCCAAGTTGCTTGGAGGCATTCAGTTTTAGGCCGTAGGCTTGTAGGCACTCAAATACGCAGCGCAAGTGTGGTTGAAGTGACAAGAATGTCATCCAAGTATGGTATACAGAAATCCAAGCCAGACAGCACTTGGTGTATGTGTGTCTGAAACGTCTGGGCCTGCATTTCTGAGACCAAAGGGAGTCGTGATGAATTCCTTAACTCCAAATGGTATAGTAATGGTGTTTTGGGGATGTCCTTGAGAAAACTGGAATTTGATGATATGCTCTCAGTAAATGTAACGTGGAGTATATTTGGGAGCCGTTGACCAACTGTGTGCAATCCTGCATGTGGGGGACTGGGTAGTAGTCCGAGACAGTCATGTATTTAGGTGGCGGTAATTGCCACATGGGCGCCAGTCGCCATTTGGTTTACGCGGATGATAAAGGCAGTGTGCTTTGAGGTACAATCCTCCAACTTCAATCTCATGGTGGCATCCACGAGGCAGTTCTTCCTCACATCCACCAGGAGATTGAAGTGTGCGAGGAAGTCTGCCCCTATTATGGGTTGCGTTAGGTCTGCCACAATAAAATCCCACTGGAAGCTTCGACGTAGGTTTGGTGTCAGGCTTAAATGCTTGGTACTGTATATCAGTATTATTGAACCATTTACAATGTAGAGGACCAGTGGGCCCGCCTGCATGGGAGAATTTTGGCGGTCAGCACCAGTGTTTATCAGAAATTTTAGCTGAGAAATTTTAGCTTTGGTCAAAAAAATTCAATCTACTTGGGGATCAACACCTGCAGTGGTGGGCAGCCGCCCTGCTAGTTTCCCAATTTTGGGAATGAACACTGGAGGGGGCACATTTTCGTGCCTCTTCTCCGAAGTGTGCATGGTAGAAGTACATGGTGTTTTGTGATTGGTCAGTTTTTGCGGGGAATTGCGAGCGGTTCCACCTCGATCTCCATGGGTCTTGTTAATTCCTTTATTTGCTGTTGCAGCATTGCAGCATCTTAGCATCTACACTATTGAGCCAAAGCTCCATAATTTTGTCTGCCATGTTGTCCAACTGGGGCAATTCTTCACTGGACACAGCCAAAA
>JAHWFO010008970.1:233694-284396 GCA_023313115.1 Rhysida immarginata | reverse complement strand
TTGTTTATCTCTGGGGGGTTGATGATGATATCTTGTACGGCACTGAGAATACTTAATTCTACAGCAGCCACCATGTGGCTGTATTTTGTGTTGTCCATGCTGACGTTTGCTAGGTCAAACTGCGCTTTGAGATGCACAAACTACAGATTAGGGTTTGCCTTTCAAATTGGCGGCAGTTTGATTGCCATGCAGGAGATTTAGGACCTAGATTTCCTGCGCCTTTGTCTGGCATATTGTTGCACGTCATTTGTGGGGGGAAAATGGAAATGGGGGGGGGGGGGCTGACTACCGGCAATTTGCACTTAACAATTGACGTTCGTCTATCGTGCATCTCAACAACGTTAAGTCACGCGGTATGGAAAATGCTAAATTACACCTATCTTGATGAGAAGTCGGGTCGTGGCATCGATCACATGTTGATTTGGTCCTCACTAGTTGTTGCTTCTCTCCTTGGTTGGTGTGTTGTGGTGGTGGTCGTTAACCCAGGTAATCGCTGACAGAGGCTGGAGCGATGGCTGCTAGCACAGTCCGAAACTGCTCTGCTTGTATGGGCTGTTACTGACACAGGATGAAGTGGTTGCTGCTGGCATGGGATGAAGGGATAGCTGTTGGTCATCCGAAGCTGCAGCTACAGGGACAGACTTGAACTGTGGCTGCTGGCACGGGATGAAGCGGAGGGGTTTTATTGCTTTGTTTCTTCTCCGCCACTTGGTCGCCCGTTGTTCTCACTGGTCCAGGTCACCATTATGTTGGGAACGCATCGTGCTACATGCGGAGCACGACATGTGACCATCACAATTTGTAGTTCCGTTGATCGGAATAATCAGAAGGCATTGTTTCAAATAAACCTTAATTTTAATCACAGGAACTTAATGTAGAAAACTTACTACATAATTACAAGTAAAGGTTTAGGCAGGAATGTTCATAAAGTCTGGGCAACGTTATCACATATCCTCGGCTAGGAGAAGTCGTGGAGAAGTCAGTGTGGAAATCCCGAGTTCTTGTGTGCGTGGGAGCCAGAAGTGGAATCATTCTCTGTCTGTGTGCCACAGGGTGACTCGTCGTAATCTCATTCAAATCTTGCGGCTGCGAACCAGAGTGGAAGCGTTGTCTGGTGGCAGCTTCTGTCATCCTAGGAAGGTCACCACAGTAGAAACATTGGTAAAAGTGTGGAATAACATCCCCTGACTTCCTTGACTGATAACATTATGACTGGTCACATTCATGTATTGCATTTATTGCTGTGTCAGATCTAGTTAATGGCTAAATAATTTGCTTTACTTTTTTAACTTTATTATTACAGATTTCAAACCACTGTGCTGACAGACATCTCAGCTTGGGGCCATCTTGAAAAGCTGCTGGGAATACCTGGGATCTTACTGCTAAGGGAAACCAATATCCCAGGTTTTCTTAACAGCAATTCAAAATTTAGGCTTTGCCTATTAAAATTTTAAATTTGTCGTGGTTTTATTATCAGCTTATTACATGCAATTTTAGGAAATTGAGGATAAAATGAATAAATGTTCTGTAATGTATTAGACATTAGAAACAACTTCATTTGAAATCCCCCTCCCCCATCATATTTTCCCTGGTTTTATTAACGGAAAACAGGACTATTATACGCAATTTTTTATAATATGCAGTAATGTTTTTTAAAACTCCTTTTTTAACTATTTTGCATAATACGCATATTATACATTATACCAAAAATTACGGTAATTGAGATATTATTAAACTACTCCTTCTCTTATATAATTCTTTATTTTTATTTCAAAATTTAATTTTGTTACCTGGTGCTCCTCCAGGAAGTACTAGCTTCCCTATACAAAGGGGACGATTGCCATATGGATCTCGAACACCAAAGATACGTTTTCCATATAAAAGCACTAGTGAGTATGCCAATGGAGCTTTTTCCATGAAATTTTTAATTCTTGCTTGCCAATCAGGTCCACATGTTTCATCTTCTAATGGAGGAAGTGATAAAATTTGAGTAATTAACTCACTATCTGTATTAGTAGATAGTCCAACTCCTTTTTTGAGTACCTATCCAGAAAAAAAAATCAAATCACAATACAAACTTTCAGAAATATATTGATAGATACTAGGATTACTGAATATTCCACTACGCCTATCTAAGATGAAATGACTATAAATAAATCTATTTAGCTTCACAAATGACTGGCACCACAATTTTGTTTTCTGTATTAACCATTTATTACGACAAAGAGAGTACACATTACATTAGAGGCATTCCCTGCCAATGTATGTGCTTGTTAGCCATTATTCCAAGAGTTTTCAAATTGCCATAGCAAACCATTCTTGGAGTACAGCTGCTTGAACAACATTCTGGCACCATTTTGGGATAGCCATCTGAAACTTGTTGTTGGAGAGGAACTTCGCACTGTGCACCACTTCTTTCATTGCTTCAAATAGAGTGTATGTGTAAGATTCAGAGAATATGGAACATAGGCAGCACAGTATAGTCTACAGTTTCATAGTGGCAATGGTATGACATGTAATCACCTATTGTTATGTGTGAAAGCATGGTTCTGCGACTTGGCACTAGATTCCCTCACAAGGCTGCTGGCATTGTTAGGATGTATGAGGCACCCACTCTTTCCCATCAAAGAAATCATTAGTAAATAATAATGATTTATAATCTGGAGATGCTCTCCAAGCATAGGTAATGATTTTTTGATTGAAAAATGGAAGGAAAAATTCTGCGACCTGGATTCGAACCTGGTAGAGGCGTCGGCCATGATAGTCGAAGTTCCTGGTTCGAATCCAGGTCGCAGAATTTTTCCTTCCATTTTTAAATCGAAAAATCATTAAAGAAATCATTGCCCATAAAAACTGCTTCAGTTTGTCTACAATGCACTGCATTCTTGCACATAAAAACTGAACAACTTCCTTCCTGTGCAATGCAGCAACATCACCTATACCCTGCCTCAAGTTTAGTTGAGAGTGACGTCACGAGTGAAGCGGTTACAGTTCGTCCGCATGAAGAAGTAGTTTGAATAAATTTCTGTATTAAAGTTCAAAATTTCTGACTGCAAGCATGTTTCATATTTTTCTCCTCAATATAATAAAAAATCGACGCATAGAAAAGTTATTTGACGCAATTAAAAATAAAAAAAACAACGGCGGAAGGATACGATTTTGTGTACTATGTCTCATAAGCGACGTTTTTTAGTGACGTCACTCTCAAGTGAAGCTGAGACAGGGTATAGTAGCAATAGAGCCTACCTTCATACACACATAATATTCAAGAATTTTCAGACTAGGAGTTATGGGGGGAGGGGGGGGGAAGTGCCAGTCATTTTTGAATGACCTTAGTACATATGTTTAAGATAAACTCTAAAGGAATGAAATAAGAGAGATAAGCTGTAGAATGAAAACAACCTAAAAAGAAAAGAAAAATGTCTAATTCCCAAGACAGAGGAAGATAAAAAATGCATTCAATTGGAACAATAAATACACTGATTTAAAATCTGCATACATAAAATAAATATGCACAATATGATAATTAATAAAGCCTAAATAATATGCATGAAAGCATAGAATGAACACATACCTGTAAATGAGTAAATATTGTGATGTTTTTAAATAATTATTTTAATAAATGAAATTGTTGCTCACACGCGTATTAAGTCAGTCAATAAATAATGAGGCAAAGAATATTTCACAGTAATTATTTAATGAAACTCAAAAGTATTGTCTGCAATTGTTTAGATATTATTCCATTGTAACTCTAGTTGCAGAATCTTATGCCTCTAAAAATCCTTTGGCTGCTGTTTGAACCAATTGCGCACACACTCCTTGACTTCATCGTCCGTTTGAAACAGTTGTCCCTGCAGTGTTTTTTTGAGCTCACCAAAGATGTGAAAATCACAAGGGGACGGATCTGGACTATAGAGGATCACACAGATTTTCCTCCACCAAAATTGTTCAAGACCCTCCACACAAGTACTGGTGAGGTACTGTTCATTGTTCGATCGCAAAGGACCGCTCCTCGTCAAATTCCGAGAGCATGGAGCGATGCTCAACAATATTGTGAAATGTTAATCAAATCGAAACATCCTAGTAAACTTTCTCGAGGTATCATCTTGTTGCACAACAATGTTAGACAGCAGACAACCAAAGCAACAAAGGAACATCAGCGGAAGTTCAAGTGGGAAGTCTTGAGCCGTGGGGGCCCCCCCCCCCACCTCTATAGTACAGATCTGTCCACATGTGACTTCCACATCTTCAGTGAGTTTGAAAAAGCACTGCCAAGTCAACTCTTTCAAACGGACAATGAAGTTAAGGAGTGTGTGTGCAATTGGTTCAAACAGCAGCCAAAGGATTTTTAAATGCATGGGATTCTGCAACTAAGGTCACAATGGAATAATATCTAAACAATTGCGGACAATACTTTTGAGTTTCATTAAATACGAGGGTTAGGCAAAAGTCATGGCAACTATTTTTTTTCTTGAAGATACCAGTCCGGTTGGAAAATGTGACATATACTGACGAAAGGACAAGGTGTTAACTACATGTGTGGACAATGAATAGCACTGAAATATCGTAACACACTAATTTATTACGGTAGTATACAGGGCAATATGGCCTTCACGGTTGCTCATCATTGGTTGACACACGTCCTTGCTGAAACTTTCCTACCCACTGTGCTACTGTACGGTATGGTAGGGCATTATTCCCAAGGGCTTCTGCTAATTCACTGTGACATTCCATCGCATTTCTCCCTCGGAATGTCACAGTGTATGTAAGTGCGCTATTCCCAACAGGCTATTTTGATGTAAGTGCGCTGCTCAACACGGGTTACTTCCATCTCGCACGACACTCACCAACTGATTTCACAGACCTCGCTGCACTACTACCAGCTATCACAGAGCCATCTGTTGTTCTGCATACACACTATGCCTGCAGAACTTCCACACGACACATATATGTTTGTGATCCGTTCACATATCTACAAGAAAAAAAATAGTTGCCATGACTTATATGCCCCAACCCTCGTAATTACCCAGAAATATCCTTTGCCTCATTATTTATTGACTGCACCTCATAGGTAACTTATCAGGTGCTGGATTGCTGGGGATGGTTTCGAAAAGGTCTAGAGACATGAGTGTTTGTCCTACTTTCGTTAATGTTTGCTCAAGAAGACTTATCTCTGTATACTGTCACTATTTGATCTTAATTTCCCACCTAAGTGCTATTCATCTTAGCCTAATGCAGTAAGAAAGACCCAATGGTAATAACGAAAATACAAACAGAATTCCTGTTTGGTAACTAGAGAAATTGATAGATTAAAATTGAATTAAATTGACGGCAAAATATAAGAGAAATGAAAGAGGAGAATTTGATTAAGGGGGAGCTTCTCATATTTGAATACTCCCTTGGTTCATAACAATGTGATAATATTGATAAAATTTGATTGGAATTAAGAGTTAAAAACAGTTTTTTGAATTAATAGTCCCACACAATTAATTTTAAATTTGTCACTGATTTTTGAAAGTTTGCAGTACCTGTGTTCGGGATCTTAAATGCACAAGAATCAATATTTATTTATTTATTTATTTATTTATTTATTTATTTATATGGGAAAACCCATTTACAGAGATAATGGAATAATGAAAAAGATGAAAAATTATAAAAATAAAAATAATAGTAATAATGATAGCAAGAATACAATAATTATGGTACATACCATAATAAAGTAACTGTAATATAACTACAGGCATAAAAACATGTAAAAGGGAGAAAGGTACAATGCTTAGCAATGAGGTGGAGTTGAAAGCAATTGAGGGTATCTGAGATGAAGTCTGTTATTATTAAAAATATCAAAGTCTGTCAAATGTACACTGGCGAGCCTAAGAACACGCTTCAAAGGTAAATTAAACATGTAATTATTGGAGGATATGGAATTTTCAACAAGAAAAACCACTGGGTTCCTGGTTCTGTGATCGGGAATGCGAAAGGGTATATGTTCAAGTAAGCCAGGTCAGTCTACCGTATATATCGTGCATAAGCTGACCCCTGATTTTTGACCCCAAAAAGCAGAAAAATCGAGTTTCATACAGGATAAAAGCCCCTGTATTTTGTCCAGGATAACTGACTCAAAGATTTTTGGAATTGTGAACTGTATTGTAATAGGACAATAGCTAGCCACATTTCTTTTATTCCCTGATTTCTAGATGGGGATGATGAAACTGTTTTTCCAAAATTCAGGAAAGCTGCCAATAGTGAGGGACTTATTGAAATTGATCAATAGGGGTAAGGATAGGGCCGAAGCACAAGTGAACATAAATAAAGGGTGAATATTATCGGGGCTAGGAGATTTATTTTGATCTATTGCCTTCCAGTTCAGTGAAGGAGATGCTCACACTAGATAAATCTACTTCATTAGGATAGTCGTATATACTTATAGCTTCAAAAAGTTCCCGGAATCGTGATATGCTGTGAAATCGAGTTACTATGTGTGAGAAAGCGAAGCTTCCCCGCATTGTTTACCATTTGCAGATCACACTCGAACATGTTTTGACATGATTTAAACGGAATGCTGCGGTGTACGGGCAGCCTGTTAACTGGTAGTGTAAAGTAAGCATCACATTCTGATTTCACTACATAAAATGTCAGTTATGGTGTGACATGTCTCCCCTAAAACCCGTATGAGTCAACACTAGAACCAGTGTGACTAGTCAGGGGTTCGGGGCGTGATTACTTTGAGGGAACAAGGACAAAAGCACAAGCAGGTTATAAAACAAAAACACTCAATTTATTCTTATTATTACAGATATTTTTTCACGTGAATCATAGATATTTTCGGCAGAACTTTAGAATTCTCCTAATCAGTTGGCTAATGGGCCCCCTCACCACTTAATACTGACTACTAACTACATTTATATCTATAAAGTGCAAAGACAACCTTCACTGTTTGTAAACTAGCAAACATAAACAAATAGCAAATACTTAAACAATACCAACTGACCAAGGAAGCTACAAATGGGCACAGCACTGCTTTGGGACCAAGGCCCTGTCAAGTCTCAGAGGAAACTGAACGATAGGCAGTGTTCACTTTATTTCCACTGAGAACCCCCGAATCATAGCCAATTAACAATGCACTTCCAGCGTCGTGGGTCTCCTTTTGATCCCTAACAAATAAGAAGGGTGGGAACACCGGAACCCCTTCATGGCGGGTCCTCAACAGTTCCAGGTCACCCCTTCTTGTAACGTTCAACTGAATCCTTTGTGTTATGGCAAGTCAGCAGTTCTGCGACATTCATAAATGTATTGTCTGCACCTGCCCTGTTTAGTCAAGAGATTTCAGCCCTCAATACGTGACTCTTTTGTGGCCACTCAATCCTGCAGAGCCTACACCAATGCATTTGTGATGACTCCCCCCTTAAATCAATGCAATAACAAACAAACAACCTGTGCTGTTATGTCGAGGATTCAGGACTGATATGTTGAGGGGAAGGTATTGATGATCAAATACACACAAAGTATTAGAAACCAAGATGTAAAAAAGAAATACACTTTATTTCAATCTAAAAGCAGATTAATTCAACATAAAACATGGGCTTTAATTTCCATAAATCAATACTGTTAATAACACCAGTCTACAACTAATAGCAGACAACGATAGCACTAAAGGGGCCCCTTAGTCTATGACGCTGCCTCTACTTTAACCACCCTTCACGGAACGTATGCTGTTCCTTACAGCATTACAACAACGCATGTAATATCCATCAATAGCAACAACGGAGAACTCCGAGCACGAGCTTCAGCGGGCACGTTTTGCCAGCCTTAGCACTGGAAGCAAAACTCGGTTGAACTCCAAGAACAAGGGCAATGCACGAGCACCTTAAAAATGGGTACGCTACGGGCGAATCACTCACACTTTATCTGCTTAGGCGTAACGCCGGGAAGCGTTGGGCGACTCTTTTTCTGTTCACTGGCTCTTCTTCTTCTTCTTCTTCTTATACAGCCTACATCCCTCTTTAGTAACGGGGACTAGCTGATTTGTATAGAGAGGTTAGGCAATCAGTAAGATGCCACTAACAAACAGTCAAACGCTAATTAAAGGGCCAATTATTCTTCCAAATAAACCAGTTCCTTTCAGATAGCAAATAAGAAGTCGCATTATAACTCGTTTGAGACTATTTTTCATAAGCGTTGAAAGAAGAATATTTCCCAATGACGCTTCAACACCGTGTCTTCCAAGGCTACCCACAAATAGATCTCTTTTCTCCCGATAGATGGGGCAATCAAGAATAACGTGCTTCACAGTCTCTTCCTCACCGCACCGACACTTATTTGTTTGAACTATATTTATTTTGTGAAGAAAGCTATATACAGGCACGTGACCACTTCTTAATCTAAAAAGTATCGTTCTTTGAATTGAAGACAACCAGCTAGGGGCAAGCAGCTTTGCACTAACAATGTTAGGGAATAATGCCTTATAGTGAGCATCTCTGGTTTCCGTGGCCCAGCTCTCATTCCATAGCTTTAAGGCACACTTTCGTGTAAGTTTTGCAAGAACTTTGGAGTCAATACAGGTAGAAATAAAAGGTTTTATCCCCACCCTACCCCAGTAAGCTAATTTATCTGCCATTTCATTCCCTCTAATTCCTCTGTGACCTGGGACCCATATAAATTGGACACAGTAACCACTCGAGTAAAGATAATAAATGAGCTCTATAACGTAACCCAGCACTTCTCTAAAGAACCACCTGTCGCTAAACAAGGCGTTGCAAATAGAAGCAATCCCACTCTTAGAGTCCGATAGTATCAAATATTTACCAACAGGGGCCGACGAAATCCAATACTAAAGACTTATAAATGGCTATAAGCTCCAGCTGATAGGAACTGACAGCCGGGAAAACCTTCATTGAGATTATACTCTGGTTCCTAGCATAAACTCCAATACCTCCACAATCACTAGAAGGAGATAACGAAGCATCCGAATAGATTTTCTGGAAGTCCGAAAAACACTCCCTTAAATAGTCGTTAAATTGAGCATTGCTAATTTCATTTACCGGAGATGAAATAAGCCAGTCTGGGGGAACATTAATAGCATCAATAGTATCATTAGTCCATTTATGTTTGATTATTTTAAATTCACCTATCCTTAGATGGCCGCAACCAAAATTCCTCAGTAAATGAGAAGCGAGGTTACGTAGACGTGTCGATTTTAACGTAGACAAACAACAGTCTACGAAGGAATCCCCTTCTGCTGATCTATAAGAAGATTGACAGAGCGAGAACAATTGGTTAATTACACTTATTTCCCATCTAAGAGAGGGCGGTAGAAGACCTGCCTCGATATAAAGTAAAGGGCACGGAGACGATCTGGTGGCACGGAGGCACCCTCTTAGTAATTTCCTTTCCTCAATCTCTAATGGGGACACACAAGAACATGAGGCAATCAAGAGGAATAATGCCGAAAGATCTATTGTTTTGATAATTGAACTGGTTAGGGTAACAACTTCACCCCAGGGGGGGACCCCACTTCGCTTTTTTAACCAAATTAAGGCGAGCAAAACCTTTCATAATATTACCCCTCAGCGCTGCAACGTGCTTCTTCCAATTCAACCTGTTATCTATAGTAATCCCAAGAAATTTATGTACATTCCTATAAGGAAGTCTGGTTCCCTGTAGAAAAACGTTAAGCAAGGGGGGACACCCACCTTTAACTATGCTCATTACTACTGATTTATCCGGGGAGAAAGAGATGCAATTATTTTTGCCCCATATCTCAAGGTGATCACATACCTCTTGCAGAGTTTCCCGAACTTCTGGCACAGATTTGCTAGCAAACCAAAAAGCAATGTCATCAGCAAAGATGCTTCTACCTATGTTCAGCGGAAGTGACGAAAAAATGTCACTTGTAAAAATGTTAAAAAGAGTAGGACTTAAAATCGACCCCTGGGGAAGTCCTTTTCTCATGACTGCCCAAGAGGAACCACCCGGGTACCGTATCCCAACTTGTCTATTCTTAAGAAAAACGTTTATCCAAGTTCCCAGTCTCTTTGGAACTCGTATATCAATTAATTTATTTGAGAGTATTTCAAGAGATACTGAATCAAAGGCCTTATTTATGTCCAAAAAAACAATTCCGATACATTCATTTTTCTCTTTTGCAAGAAGAATATCGTCCACTAAACGAATGACAGAAAAAATGTGATTTCGTCCCTTCCGAAAACCTAGACAAAACTCCGAAAGTAACTGATTGGATTCCAGGTAATGTTGTAATCTGTTATTCACTAAACGTTCCATTACTTTGATCATACATGATGTCAAAGCTATTGGTCTGTAACTAGATGACAACGAGGGTGGCTTATTTGGCTTAAGAACCGGATGAATCAGAGATCTTTTCCATTTACCTGGTATAATTCCTGTCTCCCAGGAAGAGTTAAAGGCAACCAACAAACAATTAAGCTGGTGCAAACTAAGTTTCCCAATAGTGTGATTTAAAAGTCCATCAGGACCCGGCGCAGTTCGCTTTTTTCTGATAGCTGCTAATAAAGCAGGGATAGTAAAGGGTAACTCCCATTGAGTGATGGCAGATGACGACTCAAAGTCTGCCAGAAAATGTTTTGGCCATGTCTGAATTTTCGGAAAGGAGGAGTCCACAACGTAATGTAGAATAGCTTCAGCGGAGGCTTTAGGATCCATAAAGGAGCCTTTACCATCATCAATCAACGGAACTGAAGAAGGGAGGCGTTTTTGAAAAATTTTCAAGATCTTCCAAATATTTCCCGGCTCATTTCTCTGTATGAGCGCTTTCCAGAAATTCCTTCTATGCTTCTTTAGTGTCTTTTTACATACAGCCTTCATCCTTTTAGATTTTACCCAGCACTCCAGACATCTGCATTTCTTAAAAATCCTTTTTGCTTTATTTCTCTGTTCTATAGCTTCTTCGCACTCCTGACACCACCATACTGGCCTTGGGGGCAAGGATTTCTTCTCTGAAGATTGCTGATGTAACTTAGCCTGATAAGCTATAAGAAGATCCATTATATCACGGTTCCGCGATGGCCCAAAAAGTGGGTCCTCAGGGGGAACAACTTTCGATTTCGAAAAACAAGCATTTCCACCTCCAAGGGTGGATTTAACCAAAGGATTATGATGACCCCCAACAGAGATCAGCAAGCGAATCGGAAGATGATCACTTCCATAGTCCCCTGGAGTAGTTTCTAAATAAGTTAGAAAGGGACAAACCGATGACACCAGAACTAAATCTAAATTTGAAGAGGACCAGTCCAGCCTGGGCGGCGAATAAGTATGCTCTGAAGTATACAAAATATTGAAATTATACTTCAGTTGCAGCTCTTCCAAATAGCGACCATTTAAATTATAGTTTAAACACCCCCAAGCAGGACTTTTAGCATTGAAGTCACCGATTATAATGTAGGGCGGGGAAAACGAACTAACAAGACTCTCCCACTTTTCTTTTGTTAAATACCCTGGAATGTGTAACCAGACTTCCTGGAAAAAAAATGACTAATTCAATAATTGCGACACCATCATTATGGCCCAAATAGTTTATAAAATGAGGAATACCCGATTTTACTACTACTAAATTACCGCCACCATGACTTTCTCTATTATTTACATAAACTCTTGATTTAGGAAAATTAACTACAGTATTATCATTTAGAAATGTTTCACACAAAGACATAATATTTGATTTCCTTTGTAAAAGAACAGCATCCTCCCAATTTGCCATCAAACCCCTAACGTTCCAATGAAGGATACTAAGGTTATTTTTATTAAGTTGTGACATTTAGATCGAGGGCGGAGGAAAACCTTTCCACCAGCTAGTAGTATCCACCAGCCAGGAAGGCGTATGTGACATACGCGATTTCATTAGCGAGAGGGTATCTTCGATACTCTTTGGCTTGTACTGGTTTTTTGTAACTTCTAAAAGTGACGTTATAAACAACTTTAAACAATGACCCCCTAACTCTTCAGCTTTTAGAATGCCTGCATCAGTGCCTACTATCGAGAGATGATCAGCCTGTTGAAAAGATTCTTTGTTTTGAGATAATGTACCTTTTTGCTCTATCAACCCGTTACCCGTATCCACTGTTGACACTGGAGCAGCAAAAGAAGGAGACTCGGGCCACTCAGTGTTTGAAGCAAGAAAAGCGTCAAAACCTGACGACTGTCTTATCGGGGAATGGTAAGAAAAAATTGGAGACAACTCTTCCCTCCCACAAGTAGTACATGCTATTTTTACCGAATTTTCATGGATGTTGTTGATATTGGATTCTTCTAATAAAGGATTATTTGCAAGTTGATATGATTGAGAAGTGCCTTGAGAATTGCCTTGAGAATTTTGCGCAGCACCAGTCATAGGAGTTTTCACCAAAGTTGCGGAAGCATAGGATTGGTGCATAGGAATCGACGCTCCTAATTCCATATCAGTAAGACGTTTTGCCTCATAATACGAGATGTATAACGAAACCATTTTACTTCTAATCAGAGACTCATATTTAAAACGGTCACAGCCTTTATAATAAGAGGAATGATTTCCATTACAGTTTGTGCATATAAATTGGGCAGATGTACACACAGCTCTTAAATGTTCTGGTGATAGACATTTCGAACATAATTGCTTACTAGTACACCGCTGACTTGAGTGCCCTAATTTATGACAAAGAAAACACTGCATTGGTCTAGGAGGAGGTCTTGAAACTGGAAAAGACTCATTTTCAAATTTTATTCTTTCAGGGGGAGTTGGAACGTCAAAGTATATCAAAAGTTTATCGAAAAGAGCACCTTCATAAGGAGGGGCAAATTGCCTTATGCCTGTAATTTTATTTCCAACATCTGCACTTACTTGCAGCTCTTCTAATGTTACAGTTCTTCGGATACCATATATGAAGCCCACTGATGAAGTCAAGAAATTAGGTATTTCATAAGACAACTGAAATACACCAATATTTGTGAATCTCAGGCAAGATTTTGCTTTGTTTTTTGACTCAAATTTTAACAGAAACTTTCCGGATCTTAATTTTGTTACTATCGGCGAAAAACCAATCAACGATGATAAAGTGCGACGAAATAAACCAGGAGATATATCATTTGATTGTGTATTAGGAGCTTTATCAGAGTTCGCTTCTACAGAAGCTGAATCTAACACTTCTGTACGGGCCACGGAAACCAGGAGCCAAGGTCGAGCAGCTTGCTCAATCTTTCTCTCAAGAATTTGCCTCGCTTGGGATAAATTTTATTTTGCATTACTTGAAATATTTGACATAGTACGGGCGGATTCATTAACAGAAGGACTGCTCCCAGTAAGGTCAAGATCCATTTGTAAACTATTCAGAGCTAATGTTGATGATGATGACGACAGCAGGGGTTCAGAAACTTTGTTCTTCGATTTTTCTTTTTTATCTTTTTCTTTTTTATCTGTGGGAAATTTTTTCCCCAATCTTTTCTTTATGTTCTTTTTAATTTTATCCGAAATAGATGGCTGCTCCAGTATATATTTAATAAGAGAGGAGTCAGAAATACTTTCTAACTCATCCTCAACCGAGTTTGGATAAAGAGCCGAATTTTTTACTCTTTTGTCTGGTAAAGAACAGTCATCAACAAGTTTGCTTTTCCCTCCCGTTCTCCCTTCCGAGGAGGACCGAGGGCCGCGCGTAGGGGGAGGGTCCCCCATCGCGGGCGTCAACAAGACTATCTATAGTCTATATAAAGAAATTCAGTCTCTATAACGTCAAGTAAGTATACTTAAAAACTTTATATTAATCTGAATATTCTAATAATCCTTAACAATACTACTTAAATAGCGCTAAAGCACAATAATCTAAAAGTTTAAGGATATAATAGTTTGTAGTAATTAAAAAGCTAAGATCCCGACGACAGCTGCTGCGGAGCTCAGGCAGCCACCGCGACCGCACTCTCGTTCCTCAGATTTGAAGCTTGTAAGCACCAAGTGTCATTCACGGATTCACAGATTGCATTCACCCGACATCATACCTAGTAAATTAAGTATACTGGAAGTCGTTCACTGGCTCTAGGCGCGGCTCGGGGAGACTCACAGAAACCCCAACAGTGATTCCCGCACAGCTAGCCACAATTTTGACGTTCCTCTTGCGCCTTTACAGTGCACGATGAACCATCACTATTATGCTGCAGACAGCAGCTGTTCGTGTGCTACTTTAGGTGGGAACACCACAACTATCGCGCCCTCTACTCTGACGCCGCACAACTCCAATCGGCCTGCTCAGTGCTCAAAAGCGCACCTTAAAACACTACTAGTCATTAAAAGAAACTTAAAAGCCAAAAACAAGAAACTAAGCTATAATAATAAACTGCTTCGGGCCAAATTTCATCTTTCACAGAAAATAAACAAGTACTTTACGTATGATTATTTCAGTGCGTAGCAGCGGATGTCTCTCTTAAAATTTCCAGTGCAGTTCGCCGCTGCCAGGGGCAGTCGTTTCCTCACATAAACCGTTGACCAATGCTTTTCAAGTTACTTGCTTGGGGCAAGCTGTGTAAGAAAAAAAGTAAAAATCACTCACCACTTGTCGTCCTCAGATAAGTGGATATAAAAAGTTAAAAATGTGCTGCTTCTGCAGCGATACCTGTACATAACTCTGCGACGGCAGTCCACTCCACCCGATCGAACACTTGAAAAGGGATACTAAACGCTACTTCCAAAATCGCTGGCCGAGCGTCTATGGAACACCCTCTTTGGCGGAGTTGGTTTACTCAAAATGCATATACATTACTTTTACAATGCATAATGTACATTTTATATTACATGAGGTACTGAACTTATGAAATAAAGTTCCGTAAAGATAAACGTCCAAGTTCGGTGCCATTATTTTTTTTGACGACCAGAGCGCAAAACGAACGTCTCTTCCTCTCAGTAGAAGAACATCAATCAACTTTTATTTTAACAAAAACAAAGCTAAAAGGCAACGAGCTCACTCTAACAATTAAATGATGGAGAGCTCACCATCTTCCAAGAAATTCTCTCCAAGCAAACAATGTAGTTGTTAACAATCTCGCTTTCTGTTGCCTCGATTTTTGTCGAAGCAACAGGGGTGAGATCGCTAAAAATACTATTTTATTTAAAACGACACTTCTTAAAATCCAAATCGGATAAAATATAAAATATAATAATTGAATGACACAGAAAGCAATATATTAAAGAAAACACTATATTCATACGAAACAAGGAATTACAAGAAAAAAAAACAAAAAAAAAACTAGCAAAATTAAATTCCCGTCAGGCCCATGTGCCACCCACAAGTGGCATGGCATGTCTACAGACTCCTTGTCATAACTATATGTGCTGTTCAGTTAACTAATATTTAAATCTTATCCAATTACAGCATTCTTCTATTCTGGACAACATAATGTCAAACTTGGTTCATCAGTTCCACTTTCTGTAAAATTATTAGAGTGAACAGCTCTATTACGGGCCTGCTACGTCATATTAGAGATATAAAACTGTCACCGACATAACAGATGCAAACTCCTATCGTTGCATTATCTTAGTAGCAACTATTCTCAGCAATTAACATGTGACGCCTGTTCATGCACTCAAATGTCTTGGAGGAGACAACAGCCTCTTCTGTTCAAAGCTGGAGATTGCAGCCTACCTTTTGCGCACGGGCTCCCTCATCAACGCAGTCAAAATAAGAAAAAAAGAGTCACTCACCAATAATTGATGACACACACAAACCAGGGGGCAATGTCCAGGTCGGCTTTACTGTACAGCACACCATCGAAAATACTTGAAACGGGCACCATCAGAGAACGTTCGAATGCAGACACTTAACTCGAAACGGACGCAAAGTCCAATAACAAATTAGATACTTTTCCAACGAAATAACAGTTTAACAGTTACTTAACTCAAACAACATTTCTCTAAAGAAAATAAATATTGCTCTTTAAAAATATAATCGGCACCAGCCTCCATTGGCCACTCACTGTCCAGGCTTATCAATATGACATGCCTACGCCGATCACAAGGACAAAAAAAAAAAAAAAAAAAAATTAATAAAAGCAAACAAGATTTCTCATTTACATACACGTACAAAATGTTTGCTGGGAGCACGGCATCACTTTCTCGGAAATCTTCCCCAAGAAAACAATGTCCGCTTCCCAACAATCGCTTAAGTCGCTGACACGCAATAGCGCAACAGCAATAAGCGATCATTGCTGCTTTAACGTAATAACAATAAAATAAAATAATTTCACCCTTTTTATTGTAAAAAACCAAAATATCAGTCTCAAGTATCAGTAACATTATAAAACAAGAACAAATAACAAGTAACTTAAGGCTAAAATATAACATTAACAGTCTCATGCCACGCCATTTTTTGAAGAAAAAAGTGATTTCTGTGATAACTCGGGAAACTTTGTTTTGTAAATTAACAAATGATCTTTTTGGATCGACAATTTTTGTAATAAATCAGAGATGTTTGTTGGTTTATAGCATATATTTCATTTTCATATTATATATTTCAATTTTTTTGAAAAATTAATAAAAATCGTTAAATGTCACAGAAATGAAATATGCAGTTTCAAAATTTTTTCAGAATTTATACATGAAGGTTCACGAAAAATGAAAATAGTCACATTTTAGAAAACAATAAAACAAATGGTTTTATTCATGACAGAAGGATAAAGAAATTTTTAAAATACGTTTATAAGTTATTTTTCTATGAATTTTCGTTTGAATTTATGTCAAATTGTAATTTGAGCTCGCTAACGTAAACACGTCATTTGATGCTATCGCTTGCATTAACCACATGACTAGCTCTCTCGAGCAACGGCGCCGAAGTAAAAATTTTCCTTTGTTCTCTCTAATGAGGATGACGACGTAATGCAATGGCGCAGCCAAAAGTGACGTAGCGACGGGGGGGAGGACGATTGCAAGGGCTCAGTTTTTTATTGAAATACTATAATACTGTATTTTCTAATCCCATTTAAAAATAACTAAGACATCGAAAGCAGGAGTATCTTCTGCTGTGGTTTGAATTGGTTTTTCCTGTTCTGGACTGCGGTATTGTGTAATGGAGGTGTCAGTGCGCGCGGAATATGAAAATTTTCTCCTTTTATGCTCCAGTGCTCTGAGTAAGTCTAAATGTCATTTTTTTTATTACACTCTGATAAATAGTTCTGCCAATTGCTAGAAAATAAATGTAAGGGTTGAAATATACAAGTAGTTTGAGATATGTAGCTGCATAAGATAATTATTTATAAGATACATATACATCGCTATTTTGTCGAGTTGCAACACTTTTCATTATGAGATCAGAATGTTATAAATATTATTTTATTAAACTTCTAATGTTTGCATGTGCCTAATATTAAACAGATAATTTTAAGGGAGGTTTCTATATTATATAAAAAAAAATTGGCGATAAAGTGTCAAAAGTTTTAACGCTATTGGGCTTTAAATTTCGAACTGTGTGCATCCCATGCTAATTCTCATGCAGAGGCCAATAATGGCTTGTCCCAGTTCAAGAACTTTACGCTCTGTAAACACTGTCTACAGGGACGTAAACAAAAGAACATCAACCCATAATAAAAATACGAAAATTTATTTAAAATGTCACGACATGCGAATACGTTTCCGCCGGGCCCATGTGACACCCAGTGAGATTGAATGACACAATGGAACAATGTTCAAATATCAAAGATGACCATCGGAGTGGCCGTCCATCAACTTCAATCAACCCATCCACAATTAATCTTGTGAGCAACATTGTGCGAGAAGACAGATGTCAAAGTAAAGAGACAAAAGTTGCTGCGATATCCGCACTTCATACCGTTCCACAAACTGGCTTCGCAGAGTGTTTCCAAGCATAATACAGACGTTGGCAGAAGTGTGTTACTGCCCAAGGACAGTATTTCAAAGGAAATGTTGTTTAAATGTTTGTATTATTTCTGTGTGCAGAAATAAAAATTAATTCCAGGAACATTTTGAAGCTACTTGTATGGTCATTAAGATCTACTTGGGTATTATCACAGACACTAGCACGGTACTTGGAGAATAGATTTACAATGTCAAATGGGTTGTTGTGAGCCTCGTCATTATAGCTCATATATGATGGTAGTTCATTTGTGGATTTTCTTGAGTTGACGAAGTTCCAATTTCTCACCTTAAATGATATAAGCGTCTTTTTGTCTGTTCAATTGAGTTTCTTTGCCTGTTTGTTTTTTCCTGATTTTTGTTCACACAAAACACTTTGAGGCCGATGCCTTTTTTCTCCCTCCTTCTATTTCTTCAATTTTACTTTTGGTTTTATTTTGCTGCCATCTCTCACTTACATTTTGATATCACCTGCCCTTTCATCAGTTAATGTTTGACCAATTAACTGGCTCCATCATGTAATGTTTGATTCATCGCAACCAATTCTTGACTTCTTCCATTTATAATCATAATCTTTGTTTCAATTCAATCAATGTCTCTTGATTATGTCCATGCTTCAGTGCTACATGAGCCCTTTCTATTAAAAGTCTTGTCACCTGACGGTTTTTGCTCAGTATAATTGGATGTTTCTTATCGAATTCCAATTGGCTTAGATGGAGTCTTCCACCTACTTGAATCAACCTGTCTTCATCCAGTTGGGGATAAGGCTTGTGACTTGTAAATTCTTGGAAAGAGCTTTCTTCTGTTATAGTGTTCTGCATTCTTCATTGAAAACATCTCGTTGCTCTGTCTTGAGGACTTCAATCTCAGCTCTTACAATTGCTTTAGCTCAAAGACCTTCTTCTATTCTGCTCTTGTTTTTACACAACAATCACGCAATGCTGCATGTTAGCCGATTCTGCTTGCTAAATCTGGCAACATTCCAAATAGGTTCAAATACAAACACTGCTTGTATATAGTCTTCAAATACAACAGTCATAGTCTTCTTAGCTTCTGTACTAACTTGTTCTTCTATTGCTTCATCTTGAGCTTGGTCGTCTCCTTGAACTAACCAATTTGGCTCTTTTCACCAATCACTATCTTGTTTCAGTGTTGTTGCTCTCATTCCTCTTGTTATTTTTATATCTGCTATCTTTATATGGTGCCATTGTGCCTCTTTTGTCAATCTTGTTATTTCTGGTATTCAGTTTGCCACAAATTGCTTCCATTTTGAAGGGTCCCCTCTATAACCTGTGTAAGGCAACTCACATAACTGTTCTCATGTTTGGTTCTTTATACGTACATTTTCTTCACAGTGAAGACCAGCCTCAAACTAAAAACTCAGCTCTGAACAGGGAATACTCAGTGGTTTCAATGGTGCTACCTTACCCTTGCTTACAACAAAGTGGCTTCTTTTTCTTTCATCCATAGTCTTTTCTACAAGTAGATTGTTGCTAGCATTGCAAAAGGCATGTAACATTTTTTTCTTTTATCTTCTTTAACTTTGTGATGCATTTTGGCACTTCTATAGAATTAATTTCTTGTAACTCATCCACCCAACAATTCTATCTCTTGCATTTTTCTTCAGTCAATTGTTGATCCCAATCCAACTTCTCCCTCTATAGTTCTTGAAATACCTTGTTTGTTTAAGGCGAAATCCAACCCAAAGGGTCTTATGTGCACGCCCACTTGCACGGGAGGGACCATTTCACGGGTCCGAACAAGAGACAACTCCACACGAGGTGGGGTACAGGTTTTTGGACTCGCAGGCTTTTAAACTCCAAGCAAGGACAGAAAAAAGTTGTGTAACCAATCAACTATTTATTCTGGTATATATTAATAAATACAATTACATAGGATAATCATGGTATGAAACTGGAATTCCCAGGCAAAATCTTTAAAATACAGCAATATGAGATAATACGAGTAAACAAAATAACTCAAATTCCCCAAACAAACGATAATACAGCTGCAAATTAAATGAATAGAAACAATAACAGTTTGAAAAGGTCCCCAGGGCACTTAACCATCTTATTACAAAATTCCCCTTCTTTAATTACCCCTGTAGACTATGTAACAACTAAATGAATTAACTTGGGTACTTAGTTGACATCACATTCCCTTTCTCGCACGCATAACATCAGCATACGGGAAACAAGAGCAGGTGCTCACTGCAAGCGCAAAGGGCACGTGAAATTGCCAGCCTCCCCGGGCTAGGCATGATCAACATAGCAATTCTACCTGTACCATGACTCAATGGCCAACACGAGCATCCCTAGAACGCATTGCACCCTCCTTTTTAAGTTTTCCACCACCAACTGCGTTCCATGTCAGCAGTCACGTTGGGGTTGGAATGGGTAGAAAGGCCATAGGGGTTGTCCACATATTACGTCAGCATAGGTAGGGCTAGGGGGTGGTCTATCAATGCTGATGCATTCTGACCATGAGGAGGGAGGTACAGATATTATAGCTGACGTCAGCATGTCCTCGGATGCAAAACCGGTTAATAACTTTTATTTTAAAATACTGTTTATAGAGGGCGTGACTTTGTAAACGGTCGGTCATTTCGTATTGACACAAAGTATGTAAGCCGCATTAAGGCTTCAAAGGACCGCCGACAGGCGCAAAGGAAGTAACACAACACATACGTTTAATAGGGATTAAGAGCGGGTCCTCTAAGGATAGCCGGATTTTTTGGAACCTGCATGGACATAGGGTATAAAGAATCGGACAGACTTCCAGTGATCAGTTAGTCGTAACTACACACAGCAGTAGCCACGCTTCTATTTACGTTGTATTCATTTCATTTACCTGTATAAATAAATACTTTATAACAGTATATTAGCAGTGAATCCCACATGTTTTTTCACAGTGTCGGGTTACTTGTATCCCAAATTTTTTGATGAGTTTCAAAAACTTGAAAAAAGCAAAGGGACAAAAAATGGCCAGCAAATTCATAAAGAAGCCAATGAATTCTGGCCAGCATAAAAAGCTGACCTGAAGAAGAAATTTTAAAGGAAATCAAGAACTTACAGAGTCAGCTTACAAAAAGAAAATCGAGCATCCTTACTTTCTTTACCAAGGTAAGATTTTAAATTTGAATATGTAAATTTATTGAATAGTTTTGATTCTACCTAAATTTTAAAAAGATAAGTGTTCAAAAATTCTTTTGTTTTAGGCTAGTAATTCGAATAAACTTGAAACAACAAGTAATACAATTCTGAAATTTTAATTAATAATGAGTCTAGTAGCTCAAATTTATCAGTGTGTGACTCTATACCTACATCATCTCAAATATCCCATGATAATACTGTGGAAATTTTTACATTATATGTTAATTCAAAAAAAAAAAGAGAGACACCTTCACAATATATTTCTATGAAGAAAATTAATATGTTGAATGCTGAAATTCTAGCACTGCATCAGAAAAAAGAATTGGGGATGTGCGACGAAGCTACATTAATGCATAGCATAAATGAGAAGAAAGCCCAACTAAAGAAAGAGGAAGCGTGTTTAAGAAGAAAGAGAAGCAATGTAAAAAGCCAAGAAAAATTACGACATAAAAAACGTCAGAAATTAATGGAACTTCAAGAGAAGTATCCCAATGATGCCATAAATTTAACACATGATTGTGTCGGAAAACCACGGCTAGAAACGCAACAAACAGAGTTATTAGACTCCATAAAAACCATAGCAGAATTTTGTGCTGGGGCTGATAGTCGCAGAAGGAACGAAAATTTGCGAAGTTGCAATACCTTGTCTAGATTGACTGAAGTATTAAATGACATGGGCTTTAAGGCGAGTGTTGACATTTTGAGATTATAAATTTTTGTTGCATTTTAAAACTGATATTTAATTACAGATTTCTAAATCTGCTACGTATTTACGTTTGCTTCCACGATCATACAATACAACAGAAGGAAAGCGACATGTTTCTACCATGCCAGTTAAACTCTGTCGTAGTCAGAACGATTTGCACAAATCTCATCCTGACATGCATTTCTGCAGGTAAATTGACAAAATAAAATGCGTTGTTTATGCTGGGATAATAATCAAGCCTGATGGAATAGGCGATCCCAAACGTGTGTCATATTCAGGACCTACCTACATAGCTATAAGAAGTAGGAAGCACAGTTCATCAACAACATTAACACATGCTTTTGATTTTAAAAGCTTACATAATGTACCAGAGTTTAAGGAAGTCATTTTAACACCAACTGGCCTGGTAAAACCAATTGTGATACTCACTGTTGATGGTGGCCTAGATGAAAATCCACGTTACATAAAGGTATATATTTTTATGAGAATATTTGTGCTGATTTTTTTCTTCTTGTTGTTTCATTAATTTTATACTTTGCAGGTGATACACTGTGCAATTGCACATTTTCTAGATTACAATTTGGATGCAATATTCATTGGAACAAATGCACCTGGTAGGAGTGCTTTCAATCGTGTTGACAGGCGAATGGCTCCTTTAAGCCGAAAAATAGCAGGCCTGATTTTAGAGCATGAATATTTCGGCAGTCACCTTGATAAAAATGGAAAAACGTTTGACAAGGAACTGGAATTGCGAAATTTTCAACATGCAGGTGAACTTCTGGCATTGATTTGGAATAAAACTGTCATCGATAAGTATCCAGTTGTAGTTAAATATATTTCTCAAGGTAAGAACTTTAACTTTGTTCTCGAAGCATTATGGTGCAAATTTAATATCCATTTTTATTTTTGCAGATACAGAGATATGTCTACCCAAAATTGATGAAATATGGAAATCAAAACATGTTAGAGAATCACAATATCTTTTGCAAATTGTGATATGTGATGACAGAAGTTGTTGCCAAGAATGGCGAACAAAACTGAAAAGTGTCATTCCAGACAGATTTCTTCCTGCTCCTTTCCGGATTAAGCAGAATCCTTCACTCCACATAGCTACCTCTGATGAAGCGAAATTCCCTCCATTATTTGTGACATTAGCTTTAGAAAAGACCATGATGTCAAAGGTAAGGTTACAGAAGTTAATATGCATAATAATTAAGACATATGAGATTTACTGTTTAAAATTTTATGGTGTATTTTACAGCGGCCATTTGATTCAGATTGTTACAGTATGCAGCATATTTTAAAAAAAAGGAATATGCAAACATTGTGATCTATATCATGCTTCACAAGTGAGCAAGCAAAAACATCAAACTAAATGCAAGAAGAGCGTTGAAAGTATTGGTAAGTTGATTGTGTTGATCATGATGAAGATCATGAAGAAGATTTGCATGAAATGCATAACAATTATTGTAATTTTGAAAATTCTGATAGAGTTCCAATTATCAATAACCTATTAGTGTGGTTGGAAAATCCTTTTTGTGATGTACATGAATAAAATTATGTTAAAACCTTTATTTTTTTTGTTTTATATTGGGGGAAAGGGGGGGGGTAGTCAAAATAATGACGTAATATTACAGAGGGGGGGGGGGGAATTCTGACAATTGGTGACAGAGTGGAGGGGGGTATTAAATTTATGGAAAAATCTGCTGATGTAATATGTGGACAGCCCCATAACCCCTTTAAACTCAAGACTTCCCACGTCAGCAATGCACTGAACCCACCAGCTCATGCTGCACCGCTCTAACACAGTGCTTATGTTGAGGTCCCGTGACCGACTGACTCAACAGCTATAACAGCCACTTACAGCGAGCACGTGCTCACATACAGCGTGCACACCGTCGCTCACAAATAATACTTCTAAAACACCGTTATACGGGCCATGTGACGACAACATCTATTATGAGCCATTAACATGATAAATAGTCAATGATACTAAAGTTAACATAGAGCCGGCACAACGACTCGCAATCAGCAGGTTGCACCATCATGAACAGTGACCAATCCACTATAGGATCTGGCAAGGTACGTCACTATGTACTCAGTGTTGCGATGGGGGCATAAATGGGTGAGCCAGATGCTAACACTGTAAAATGGGTGACCGATGCAAAAAGGAACAAAAATACAAGGAATAGTCTCACCAATGCTGTCCTCTATTTGGTGGTGATGGTTTCTTATCTTAGCAGGCATAAGGAGGAGACTGCTCCTGGCAGATAAATTGAACACATCGATATTCTATGGAAATCTCTCGGGGGCCCAGCTACAATTAGCATGCAATTAACGGAATCCATCGATGTGCTGGATTAACGCCCACAACTTCAGGTAACATATATAACTATTTAACCAGTGCTTAGTTCTTGCACTGCTTAATTCTCCTGCCCGATTCATTTCACAGTCATGGCGGCATGCGTTCCACTCTCCATGACGGTGGGCAATATAAACAACAACACAAAAAAAAAAAAAAACGAACATCTTGCACACACGCAAAGATTGTTATCTTTCTCTGAAAAACTGCTGTAACAACGAGAATCACACATATTCTCCGACACACTGTTGCAGCATTTTCAGCGGCTTTATCGGAGCTAACGATTACAGCTACGATCTTTATCATTAAAAAAAAAACCCATTATATTATTTTAACTGTTCGTAATATCCATTAATCTTAACACACTGGAAAAGTGATGGAGCTCAGAGCAGGGGGTCCTAGCTGTTTAAAAAGCAATGCACAAACAAGACAACCAAGTTCCCCTCCCCATCATCAATAAACAAACGCAAAAACACACAAAAGAGCAACAACTCCCATACATTTATAAATTTAAAAAACTAAATATAATCAACACCCTCGGCAGATGCGACTGCCATAATAATAAACACCCTAGAACACATTGGCCACAGTCATACATAAATGTGCGCCGTGGCTCTTGGTTACTGACTTCTTTTCCAAAAATGTCTTTAATTCGTGGAAGTCATGTATTCAAATTTATCTTTGCATTGATTCCATGGGATGCCCAGTATCTTTGTGGCTGCCCTCACCACGTGGGTCGACTACATGCTGACTTGACTTGGTCACACTATGCGGAGAAGTGGCAGGGTTGTGGAATTTAGGTAGGAGTGTTAAACAAACTGATATTGGGAAGTGTAAATGTAAAACAACCAAATTTTAATTCAGAGATAAAATGACTAAAGGTACATAGTGCATGCGCCCAGTGACCTACTATGGCAAACCAAAAATACAGAACCAGCATACAGTACATTGATCTTCTAATGACGAATCATTGAACTACATCTTACTCTAAACAGCGTCTGTCTAGCTAGGGGTAGCTGTGCAACCCTTCCTCGCTGCCACCAGGATCACCATCAGCCCAGGGGGCCAGATGCATACGATTAGGACACCTCAAACAAATTACTGGGTGCTCATGCATTTCTCAAAGGGGTGTAACCAGATGCTCAGAACGCATCATATGACCTGTCCCTGTACGTGGTCGACCTTGCCATTGTCTGTCCGCAACACTTCCTGTCTCTCAAAATCATTTTATCAGAGTTGAAAGAGTACTTGTTGAAGGCTTCGAGCCTGGAATTCGTCAGCAGCATTGTGCAACGTCAAATCCCCTCTCGCGCAAAGGAGAACCATCTCTGCTCGTTCTTGCATACTGTATTTCATTTGTTTGTTTTCACGCAATAAACGCTTTTTAAACTGTTACTGTATCGATATAAGCTTAATACCGTATATCGTAGGTTTTGTAAATAAAACTTCTAGTTTTTTTTACTTTAACCTTTTATCTAACTCTCATATTCGCGTGTTTGCATTTATGTAAAATAAATAGTGGGAGTCATAACGACTGGGATCATCCATTAATTGAAAAAAGAGGTTGAGAGACAGTGGCTCCTGTCTACCAGCCCTTCAGCATACCTGCACAACATAACTTTAAGCTGGATTCTGCTACCTTCGTCATTCATCCATATTCAGTGGACGCCCTAGAGTCAAAGAAATATAAAAGAGGTCACTCACCAAAATGCTTCACGTCATTTATGACATTATTTGCAAGCCTGATGCAAGTTTTCAACTGCGTGTCACAGCACAAGAGTTCCTTCTCAACTTGATCGACAGCTCCACGCTTTCAAATAGTCCACTAGTGTGTTCCAATTGCCAGCCGACGGATAAAATCTCATCTTCTACACGTTGTCGCCTATAAGTAAGCCGTATTAATTGGCCAAGGCGAAATATACTACTGTTCAAAGTGTAGGCGGCAATCAAAGCTAATACACTCTTCCATCGAATGTCCCTTGGAATCAAAAATCAACTTGAGCCTACTCGCCACAGCGATCGCGGTAGGAGAAGAAGCATGGCAGTCTCCAAGCTAGATCTATTTTTTCGAACCCCCAAAATTTCTTAAAAATTAAAACCAACAAATAACAACAACATCAAAATGTAAACGCAACTCCGCAGCAAAGGATGCAGCCACCAACCTTGCCTTGCAGAAAACGCTCTATTCCCTCCACGAAACAATCGATGCTTGTTGCGTTTAAAACTATAACAAAGCCACACTTTGCGCAAGGTAAAACAATTAATGAAGAAAACATCACCCGCTACGTTATAGTAGGTAAAAACTACGTAATATAAAATAATAAAGCTTAATTGGAAACAACCAAAGATAACAGTGCACCTTAACGCAAATAAAAACACTAGGGCATAAGGCCTAGCAGTGTGAGCGCAGAAAAACACCTCACACTGACATAGGATGTCACATCTTAATATATTTAGGTCGTACAGAAATGATTGACACAAGCCCTCTCCACACAATAATGAAACGCCGAGAAATCTACAGCAGGGGTTTCGAGATATGCGAAATACACAATGGGCACTACCAGCTGGTTAAGGCTTGAGATGACCGGTTGTTCTTTCCGTTGCTGTCAGTGCACATGCAGACAGCAAAGATGGAAGGCGATTATCATGGCCAGCAATGAACAGTGGTTTTTATCGTGAAAAGAAGGGATTTCAGAAGATGATATCCATCGTCGTATGTTGTTGGTGTGCGGAGACAAGGCACCATCAAGGCAAACTGTGTTCCGCTGTTGGCCTAGTTCAACAGTGGAGAGGAAACAGCAGCCAAAGATGTGAGCACAGGACGACCTTCAACATTGTGTACAGCAGCATATGTGGATGCCGTGTCGAGTTTGATAATGGTGAATAGGCACATAAAATTTGATGAGTTGCAGAATAAAACATGGGAATTGCAGGTTATTATTCGTAGATGATCCATCAACAAGCCCAAGGAATAGTTCACCTTAGCCATCTTGAAATCCCAGCCAAATGGTTGAAATGCACTTGAATGAGATGTGTAATTAATGAAATATGCAATTTTTGTGAATAAATTATTTTCCACCCTGTGACTGCATTTGTGCCAATCATTTCTGTATGATCCTACTATTTTTCTTCTGACTTCACCAACAATGGACTGCCATCTATGATATCCTTCTCTTGTTCTTCAAAGTATTTGCAAAGATCTTGATTACTTGATGCCCATTTTCTCAAATTAAATCCTGCTGATTTCAGGATTTCTCTAGAATCTTAATGAAACACTTTTCCTTGTTCTTCATTTTTAACTGATTTCACGACATCATCAATATAAATGTCTCCTACTAAGGCTTTTATAGTAGTTAGATATTTGGGTTTCATTTTTTCAAAGTGGTATCTTAATGTGGCTTCCAACATTTTTGCCAGATCCAGAGATTAAGACCAATAGAACTCTTCTCATTCAGTAAATTTTAAACTGAATGTCATCTCCCTGCTGCCAGTCTTCTGTGAGTCAAAAATATCTTACTTCATATCTGTCTGCTTTAACTATTTCAATTTGAAGAAAGAATCTCTCTGCGTCCACAACAGTAGCTACTAAAAATCTTCTAAATCTCAATAACACATCCAGTACATCTGGGGTGAGATGCAGATCAGCATGCAAACAGTAGGTCTTCCCGATAATTACTCTAATTAAGAACTCTAATTCTCTTCTGGGGCTTTACTTAACTCTGACTATCCTCACTTAGGATATTCCATCATAGCCAAGTGATATTCATTTCATGTTTTTTGGGTCCTTACTCAAACATCAAACCATGGCATAAAATCTTTTCAAAGCAACTTCATAAAGTCTTCAAGTTTGAATATCTATGTCATACTCATCAAAGAATTTATGAAGACATGCAACATCTTTCTTTGAATTGCCAATATGATGGAATGAAGTTAGTATTGATTATGGCAAATTTGTAATTGTCTTTGGTAACAGATAAAATTGAATGCAAGAAAGGGCTGATGCTGACTGAAATAGGTTTAAATAACTCAATTTATCAATACCACTTAGTAATGCGAATTTAAATATTGCAGATGTAAAGGATCCCTGAAATACAGGCGATCTTGTAATTTCTCCATTAAATTTCAAAATTTCTAATTTTGGCAGTTTCAAATTTTATCTGAGCTTGGTTCAGCATTTTTGAAAATATTTCTGATCATTTACCGTATATTGTTTTCTTGATTGGCTGCAATATTTAATTCGCATTCCATGAAGAAATTAAATCCTCCTACTCCATAATCTTTTCAATTTCTTCTCCTCCCTTTATCTTCTCGTAATGCTACTTCTATAGTCTTATTATATTCTTCTAATTTTTGACATCAACGAAAGAAGTGATTTTTCGAATGACATGAGGAATTGAGGTTAGATTAATAAAAAGTTTCTTCCTTCCCCTTCCCCCCACTTATCATCAAATTTCATTTTTATTTGAACGGATATTTATAAGAGAAAAGGACGAGACACAAAAACCCTGGAATACAATAAATAATAGTTATTAAATAAAAATGAAAAATAAAATAATTAACAATTAACAAAATAATTAATAAATAATAAGTAAAATCAAAATAAAACTATAAAATCAAATAAGAAGATGATGTTTCGGATAGAGACTATCCTTTATCAAAGCAAAAAGGATAATTCTCTAAAGGCAATTAGAATATTAGAGAATTATCCTGAAGTTATGAAAAAAGTACAAAAGGACGCCTTTATATATAGCTGACATAGGGAACAGTAAGACGGTATTGGCTGAAAAAGCAGAAGAGGAATTTGAAGACGTGTTGGGATAGGCCAGGAAGGAGGACAAATAGGAGGTAATAAGAGGGCGACGAAAAATAATGCAAGAGGATAACACATACAAAATTAAAATTATAAAAAAGTTTAGGAATGATAGGGTGTCTAGCAAAACGGTTTCGTAAAATTCCCTGGGAAAAAAAGAGGATTTTCGTCTTGGAAGCTCTAAATCCCAGACATGATGAAGCATGAGTGAATTCAACTCATCTTGCATGGCCTCTTCCCATTGATGACGTTGGGGAGAAGCGAGTGCTTGTTCATAAGACTGGGGTGTGATTGGCGGAGTGATTAGCAAGTCGGAGTCAGTAAAGTCAGAATGACATAAGGCGGCACGCTGTTTTTCTGCCTTCTCTTTTAATCTTTGTGAACGTCGTTATACCGGTTATGGGACTTCAACGGGTGATTTAGACGAAGAAACTGGAGCATCTTCCATCGATGTGGTTTCTGATGGAGGTGTGACAACTAGCGTGTCCTCAGTATCAGATAGGACCTGCATTCTTGTCTCGTCTAATGTTAAAGTGGGTGAGATTGGCGGTACGCTCTGAATGATATGTGGTTCATCAGGCTGTGGTGCTTCAAAGACTGGGGGTTCCATATGAATTGGAAATACCAGAGGAACAGATGATGGATCTGATTTTCTTGTGAACTCTGGAAATACCTTAGGAAAGAAACAAACGGTACGTGCTCGTAAAAACTTGCTCTCATCGAGCGCATAAATAAGGTACCCAGGAGATGAAGCGGAGTATCCCATAAAAACACCACTTTTGGCGCGAGCGTCTAATTTTGATCGGTGCGACTTGGGTATATAATAGTATACCAGGCAACCGAAAGGAGCTCGATATTTGATGGTCGGTTTCTTTTTGGACCATATCTCTTCAGGGGACTTAGTTTGACCTCGTCTGGGCAAAGAATTCAGATTAAAAACTGCTGTAGTCGCAGCATGGTCCCAGAATCGGTGCGGAACTTTTCACGATGCAAGAAGAACTTGAATTCCATCGCTAATGGAGCGTACAGTTCTCTCAGCAACACCATTTGACTGGGGGTTCTCAGGAACGGTGAATTGTTGAGATATGCCTTGCTTCGTACAGAACTCACCTAGCTCCGCATTGGTGAATTCTGTTCCATTATCGGAACGTATATACGCCAGATTTTGTCCTGTAGAGCGTTATAGCTTTAATATTAAGTCTATTAACGCTTTTGGCACTTCACTTTTTGTCGGAGTAGCACAAACGAAAGTTTTTTGTGAAAAGTCATCGACGGCTACTAACAGGAATTTGTTACCATGGATAGAAGTGGTAAGCATTGGTCCCACTGTATCCACGTGAAGTAGCTGTAAAGGACGTGTTGACCGTTGACCTCGCACAATGTTGTGAGGGGCGTTGCATAATCGTGCCTCAAGGCATGCAACACATGGTTGGTCATCAATTAATGGCGGCAAAACTTCAAGACCGCGCATGCTATGGTGTTTCACCGCTGCGGTGAGTTTTTTTGATGACGGATGGCCCAACGCATTGTGAATGTCACTATAAGTGACAGCCATTGAAAGTAATGGGGGGTCCGTTCGGGAAACTGAATGGATATTTGAGACCACGGGAAGGAACGGGAGGTCCTCCACGCCCTCCTGCGCAGCGATGGTCGTGCCCTTGGGTGAAGTAATGGAATAACCAGTTGGGCCGAAGTGAAGACTTCTAACCCTGCTTTGATAATTGACTCATGGAGACAAGATTAAGGCGCGCATTTGGGGCATAAAGCGCGTCATGGAGTTTTAAAACTGCTCCTGAATCTAATAACATGCTTGCCGCACCAGTACCGATGGCAGCAATCGTTTTCTTAGGGTCTGCAGTATGTATCCGCTTATGACAGCTTTGAAAAGAATCAAAGAACTGTTTTTCTTTAATTACGTGAAATGAGCTGCTCGTGTCAACTATCCAATCCTTGTTTGGAACACCAACACAGTTGGCTGCAGGTTTCTTGCTTTGTCCTTTTGTACCCGATTTGCGAGGCTTACGCTTAGGACGTGAAGCTGATGCACGAGGCATTCGCTTTGTTGATGCAGGATCCTGCGAACGAGGGGGTATCGCGGTGTGTGACATAGCTGGACCTGCAATAGTGGGATAAATTTTAGACGGACAAACCGTTTTTACGTGCCCTCGGCCTCCACAATTATGGCATGTTACGTCATTTGTTCGACGGGCATTTGGATATGGACGGGGGGAAGAAACAGAGGTGGCACACGAGGCTACACCTATTGAGAAATTTAGCGCGGTGGGATCCTTAAAAACTACATTTAGTTGACTCAAGAAGGTTTCAATTGACATTGATGGGTTTGAATGGACCGCGAGTCTCAATGGAGTATAAGTTGAGGGTAGACCTGCGACCATATGGTCAATCAAAATTTTATCATCTAGAACCAGGGACACGGCTCCAGCCTGAGCACGGATTTGTAGCGCTCTTGCTACATAGGCATTCGGATCATCAGCGTCTAAGAAACGCAAGGCTGAGAGGCGCCGCATTATTTCAGCCTGTGTTACTGAATCCGGCCTTCCATATCGACGCTTAATTGCTTCCCACCATGTATAGGGATTGTCATCTTGAAGCATGATGACAATATCATCACTCACCATACTCAGGAGGTAATGCCGTACTCTTGCCCAATCAAGGCGCATGGATGAGCTGGCTGATGCTTCTGTAGGGAGAGAAGTCTTTTCTTGGACATATTTAACTAGCCCTTTGGTTTCGAGAAAAGTTAAAACTCGATACGTCCATTGAATATAATTGGCACTCGTTGGCCTAGGGAGGGAACGACCCTCTTCAAAATACGATTCCTCCATATTGTATTAAAATAAAAGAAAGAAACCACGCTCTGCTACCATATGTTCAGAGGGGGAAGCAAAATAATATAATATTTAAGGGGTGATACTTTAAAGGAAACCCCGAAACTTAAGAATGAACGTGGCTTGTTAAAGACTTTTATTTTTGGTTTAAAAAATGCAATATTTTATTTATAAAGTATCAAAATATTCTATACAAAAGAATGTTCTATACAATATGGTTAATTGAGGAATAGGCATTGCGATCTCAATTTACAAAAGAAAAAATACTTCTCGGAATACAATAAAGGAATACTTGAATGTACGTTAGATACAGCAAAACACTGTATCGAGAAATATTAATCGCTACATGAGTGAATTAACTTTAAATATAAAAAAAAATTGAGACAGACCAATTCCATATGAAAAAATAAGGAAAAGAAATTTCAAATTCCCATTAAACGTCTAAAGAAAGACTGAGGAATGATAAACAATTATTAATGGGGAATAAAAATGAAATTGTGCAGCATGGCGTCCCTTATGCACGTTATTGTTGAAATAGCATTAAAAGAAATTTCATTATTACCTTATGGGGTAACCCGCAAAACAATGCTGCTCGATAAAGAATTATGGCTGCCGCGAGAAAGTGAGAAGTTCAATAAGAAACTAAACATCGAACGGCAAGGTAAGAGGAATTCGCAGAGCATTGGAATAAAATGGTAAATTGAAGTAGAACGCCATGCTGCAGACAAGGAATGACGTGGAGGACCAGAAGGAGGGACGACTGGTCAAGCCAGTTGCTGGAAGTGGTCTGTCTGAAATTAAAAAAATCAGTAACCACAGAAGGAACGTCAACAATAGTGGGACACACATCCTCGTGCTCACAAAAATTATTCGCGACAGACAACTAGCTGCAGACAGTGATATTCACGTGGAGATTTTAATTAACATTTATTAAAACGATATATACTCTACAATCACTATCCGCAAAACAGTAAAAAAAGACTTAAAGAATAGAAAAAATAGAAACTTGAATTATATCTATTTTTTTACATAAAAAATCCGAGTTTTCCTGAACAATAACAAAGAAACAATAAATTAGTAGTAATAATAATAACAATATAAAAACAAAAATTCAAATAAGATAAATTCAATATTTTTGCATAAAAAAAAATAAAAAGGTGCCCAAAATGCCTGGAGGCCTGTCCAGGGGCATCCTTCAAAAATTTTTATAAATCAATATAAAACTAGTATGACATTAAATAGTAACAATAATATCAATAACAACAACAACATCATCAACAATAATAATAATAATAATAACAGGACCCCATGTGTAGTCTTACGTCCGCGTCGTTTGAGAGGGGCAACATCTTAGGGAGACGGCCCTGGTTAATAGGTCTGATCTACTCTACCCTTAGATTAATCTTGAGGGTCCAGATGACCCAGAAGGGCTGATGAGCTGATTACATCAGCCAAGGGCCTACTGATGATGGAAATGGCTAACAGGACCACCCATTTATTGGTGATCACAATGATTAGTGCTAGTGCGTTATCTGATACTGGCTCGGACGTCACCCGGGTTACCAAGGTCCGCGCTCGTGGGTTAGGCAGAGGCTCATGTTCGAAAAATATGCCACAATCTCGATAATGCCCAGGGCCACTGTTGCAAAAGCAGCACCGAACGGCATTGCAGCACCAGGGCCACTGTTCGGCTACTGCAATGCCATAACCTGTCCCTAGTGTTTCAAGAGCTTCTTTCCCTCGACCACTAAGGCAGGCAAGCCACGCCAATGCATGAAATGGACCAATGACATAAACCATTTTATCATGCGAGCCTACTATGCAGTCACTAAATTGTAAACTGACACTATAGCTTACAGACAATGCTTATATAGCACTTTCAAAGAGACATATCCTCACATCAAGTCACTGAACAACGCATTGCAGATCAGCATCACACAATTGTTATGAACAATTTAATACCCTTGCCCACGCTACAGAAACTAAAGCAAGAAGTTATACAACAGCTACAAGAACACGAGCCATCTACACAAACCGACACTCAACACACAGATTCAAACACTAATACTGGCATCTATTGAACTTGAAGAACACACACTCAACAATGAACTTCACCATTATATTAATCCACAACATAACATGAATACCCTACAGTTATATGGGAACAGATCCCACACAAATACCAGGTATACCTAAAATAAACATACAGCAAAACAGGGGAAATTTTATTTTACATGAACGCATATATCTTACCACAGTACATTGAAGAAAATCTATCTTTAGAATACATACACCTATTTATTTAAACTGTGGCTCTTACAGTTATATCTGTACTGGGTATGAAACCAATCCATAAACACACACACAAATTACACACCCAACAGAAACCTAAATGGCAAGCAAATTGAGTCTGAGATTGAAGAAATCTGCAAGGAGTTAGGTAGACATACACAGTACACTAAAAACAACACTTCATCAAATCAGAACAAACGCCTCAGACAGTTATTTAAGAAAATTAAACACACACCAGACATGAGCAGCACAATTAACATACCGTACTACAGAATATATGGACACATTAAAACCAAAGTTAGCTGCAAAAACACAATGCCTGAAGAGATACAAAACATGCACTCAGTACAAACAACAGAACAAGTCATTCGCAAACAATGAGAAGATATTCTATAAGCAACTAAACAAAGATTATACACACACACAAAACACTGGTCTGCCAACACAAACAGCACTCCAACATTATTGGTCAGCTGGATCAGGGAAGAGGAGAAATTAGCATCCACACTACCAAACATACTGACATAACAGCAGATGAACTCTCACAAGTCATTAAACGTACTCACAATTGGAAGGCTCCAGGTGTAGATAGGTTCAGAACTTCTGGTACAAGCGCTTCACCTGTTTGCATCTGATCCTTGCAAAACAGATCTCTAACACTTTGCAAACACCACAGACATTGCCACATTTCCTCACACAAGGGATAAAATACATGGTACCAAAGTCACATAACACTACAGATCCCACACAATATAGATCTATCATATGCCTGCCTACACTTTACAAAATAATAACTTCCTGTATCGCAAATAAAACTTATACACACATAGACACAAACAACATTCTCACTGAGCAACAAAAGGGATGCAATAGAAATCACATGGCTTGTAAAGAGTAACTCCTGATAGACAGTGGTCCTATGGCAAACTCACAATAAACATCGACACCTCCATACAGTCTATATTGATTACAAAAAGGCCTCTGATAGTGTCCCACACTCATGGCTTTTATACAGAGTGAATACAAAAGTCTGAACCCCCTTTTATTTTTTGAACCGAAGCAGATATGTCAATTTTGATGAATCCAATGAATAGGAAGTTGTGGATGGCCTATCCCATGGTGCACTTTTCATCATCCCAAATATGCAAATTAGGACACATTCAAAATTTATCTCAAAATCCGTAAGGGATAGAGAAAAAAACCCAATTGCAAACTTGTTCAGCATAAAAAAACAAATAAAACAAAAAAAAATCATCCAAATCGGACCAACCAATCACCCACAATCACGTGGTGAACTGTTTGTAGCTTACAAACAGTCACACTGCACAAGGAAAACTGAATGTTGATATTTCCACCATGTAAAGCATGCAAATCAAAAAATTAACATAAATTACCATACTCAAATTCACTTTCATGCGGAAAAACAAATAAAAGGCATGTTTTTGCGTCAATTAGGTTCCATGCCCAATTGTGTTATGGTGATTGTGGCGTCAGTTCACCACGTGATTGTGGGTGATTGGTTGGTCCGATTTGGATGATTTTTTTGTTTTGTTTGTTTTTTTATGCTGAACAAGTTTGCAATTGGGTTTTTTTCTCTATCCCTTACGGTTTTTGAGATAAATTTTGAATGCGTCCTAATTTGCATATTTGGGATGATGAAAAGTGCACAACTTCCTATTCATTGGATTCATCAAAATTGACATATCTGCTTCGGTTCAAAAAATAAAAGGGGGTTCAGACTTTTGTATTCACCCTGTATACACTACGATTATATAAAATAAACCCTACCACAATGCTGCATTGGAGAACTACAGTACACCTCACACTCAACAGTGAAACCATCACGACTGACAAAATAAAGATAAATCAGGGCATCTTCCAGGGTGACTCACTGAACCCACTCTGCTTTTGTCTTGTATTAAATGCACTTTCAAACAGACTGAACAACACAACTTACGGCTACATGATTAAACACAATAAAAACTTCCACTACACGCTTTTGTGACATATCTGATGTCACACGAGTTCAAATGCAATCTCACACATTTGTACTCGTTGTTTCTTTATTCACCAGCAATGTTTTATTACATAGATTTGGATTTCACTTATCCAAATCTAGGTATTTGTTCTTTATTATGAATAGGCTTAAGCGTAACTTTAGTGTTTTGAGCAACTTCGTGACAGTTCTTGATCTTGAGTTTCTCATTTTATGATCTGTATTTAAAATTCAGTTCATTTCGGCTTTTTTGTCTGTCACGAGGTTGTCTCGGTTTTTGTAAATTTGCATCTTATTTTTGTTTTGCAGTCAGCGTTTCTTAACTTTCGTTTTCTCGTTCGAGTGGAGGGGGGGGAATCGGAGGCATTCTCCATTTTTTTTCTCACGCTGCCTAGGCAACGATTTTTCTTTTGGCGGGATTCCTTTTTGCACACGAACGGTAGGGCTGCGAGTGAAGAACGCTGATTGGTTGTGGCTCATCACGTGTTTTCTGGGACTGAGCTTCTATATAAGGAAAAGATAATTAATCATCTCTCTCTTAACTGCTCTTATCTGGTTGTGCTCTTGAAAATTCAAGGAGCGTTTGTGTTGCGTCCCGTGCGGGAAGGTCAGCCACTTGGCCGATCCCATCGCGGGGCCTAACATTGCGGAGTTGTGAAAAGTTTCTCTTGGACTCAGAACTTGCCTGGAAAACCGAGAAATGTTTGTGTTGCGTTTCGCGCGGGAAGGTCAACCACTTGGCCGATCCCGACGCGGGGACCAACGCCGTGTTAAGTATTGCAGAGTCGTGAACAACAGCTGGCCTGGAGCTTCGACCTACGAGCGTGGCGGAGGGAAGCCAGCGAGCGGCAGTTGATGCGAGTCGAGAGCGGGAGGACGAGATTTCCACTGGCGGCGACTTCGAGTTGTTTTGGTGGCAGGCGGAGGCACTCGCCTGGGCCAGACACGGAGGCACCGGATACCAGTAATGCGACAACGGTGGAGCCGACGACGGGTGCAGCACATGAACCCTGTGCACACCGTTCTGCTTGGCCAGCGTCACGGGAGGAATATCGTCTATGAGCCTCTTCTCAATTCATCGGTGGCATCAGTGGACCCTTTTGCTATTGCTTCATGTGTGTTGAACTGAGCAAGTAATCAACAGGTATTTTCGGGAAGACAAGACTCTTCTTTAAAATTGTGCATGTTTAATCAGCGAATTCTCTTTCGGACATTCATTTTCAAAAGCGAACGTTTCTTAACTAAATTAAATGAATAAGGGGAGGAAAGTGATGAGTCACAATTTTCTGACTGTTGTCATTATATAATGTATGTAATTTATTGCTACTTTTAAATCCTTTCTAACTAACACTCTAATCCTTTGACCTTTATTTTTCCATTTTATCCATGAATAAAATTTGTTTTTTTATCAGTAAAGCTTTGAACGTCTTTTGATTAAGATTGATATTGTGTAAACTTGTATTGGATTGGTGCCTAAGAGTGTGCTAGTGGGTATCAAATTTAATTACTTAATTCTTAACGAACATTTGGGGTTATTGCAAACACAATGCAGGTTTTATTAACGATTTTTACACTATACGATCCAAGATATAAGGTAAGAGTTTTATACTATTACCAGGTTTACTGACAGCTGTGGATCTTGCATTTGTCTTTTAATTATGCAAGTGCAAGCTCTCTCTCTCTCTTGTGTGGTACTCAATTAACATAAGACAATCTGTCACATGGGTGCCGATTGACATATTACTCATGCACCACAGAGTACACACAGGAGGAGATCTGTCACACTTTCACACTTACTCTA
This sequence comes from Rhysida immarginata, assembly GCA_023313115.1. NCBI lineage: Eukaryota > Metazoa > Arthropoda > Chilopoda > Scolopendromorpha > Scolopendridae > Rhysida > Rhysida immarginata. Next base: position 246,571 of record JAHWFO010008970.1, on the reverse strand, counting down.
GATGGATGACATGAAAATCTACGCCTCCACACAAGCAGAATTGCACCAATTACGCAAACTTTTTCAAAAGACATAGACATGCAATTTTGGGTTTTCTGAAAATGGAGTACTCAGGGAAGGGGGCTTTACATTAGAAGAACCAGATCACATTGCAGCTATGGAAAATGACGAATTTTACAAATATGTAGGATTTAAGCAAGCCAAGCTTCTGGAGCACAAACACATAAAGAATACACTCACTAAACAATTTCTACATAGGCTAGAGGCAAATACTGAAAACACATTTAAATTCCAGAAATTTAATCAAGGCCATCAATATCAATTGCCATGCCAATACTCTCGTACTCCTTTGGAGTCATACAATGGACTCACACAGATCTTGAGGGACTTGAAAGGAAACAATGTAAACTGCTTACAAAGCACAGAAAGCATCATCCACACGGAGCTATTGAAAGACTCACCTTGCCTCATTCAGAGGGTGGCAGACGTCTTATTGATATAATAGATCTACACCAGAAACAGACTCAGTCACTCAGAGAATTCTGTTACTCTAAACAACACACATCACTAAGTTAAAGAATAAATTAAAAACTGACCTTACGAATCTGTGGATGCTAGAATACTTGAGAGAGAGAAAGGAGACTCCACTTGTCCACAAGAACATTTTAATACACCATATATGTATATACAACCTCTGACAATAAGTTCGGTGAATGACGTCACACCCTAATCTGTGCGAGCTTTACGCGAGTAACAATGCATGTGAATACAAGCCCAGTCATTGTTTAAGCAAGTTCAGACAGGTCACGTTTGTGCATGCAATGGTTTAGCAGATGCTCGTTTCTTCAGTTGAAGGTGTAGCATGCGCACGTAACTGTGGATAATGGATCAAAGAGGAACACTGCCGTAATCGTGCAACAGTTTCTGGCCAACAAAGGGGTCGTATCCATAGCTCATCCACTTTATTCACCAGACTTGGCACCGGCAGACTTTTTCTTGTTCCCACGCCTGAAATGGGCCTTAAAGGGAAACAGATTTGCAGACATTCCAGACGTTCAAGCAAATGTGATACGTGAACTTAAAGCCATCCCAAAGGAGCTTCCAGGACTTATACACCCGATCCCAAAAGTGTATTGCCTTCCAGGGTGATTATTTCGAAGAACAATAAAGTAAATGTGGCTCTATCTGTTTTGCATTTTGTTGTGTGAATTCATTCACCGAACTTAATTGTCAGAGGTTGTTTTTTGGTCACAATGTGGCCTTCTTCAGTATGACTCAGGTTACATGAGTTCAGATATAAGTTTATATAAAGAGGAGGGACAAATCAGAATGCAGGGCATCATGTTTGGTTTACACAAAAGAGGGGTAATTCAGGATTGGAGAGGGTCAAGTGCCCAATGACAAAATACACTTATGAAAAAAAATACAGAAGTAAAAAACTTAGGAACAAAAACGAAAAGCTACTATAAGTGGAGAGGCTCTTTTATCAGGACTGTGAATTAATAGTAAGAACATTCAATCGTTCAGTAAGGGGTCCATAGTGCTGTTTCTATCGATAAAATTGGTAGAGACTTTGCCCGCACGGGACATGCCCCCAAAGAGCAAAGTGAAATCATGACCATTCTCCATCTATGCAACGACCCATTCAAGACTGCCACTCTCGAAGCTATTGAGATCTTTAAAGCTAAGATCTCCTCTCCAGAGCACCTCCTCAGTTGCCAAACCGTTTTTGATATTTATTCAATTTTAAATTCTTTATCCGATATCTTGTAATTTTTCAAATTTGTATATTTACTTTCCTTTCCATTTTTTATTGATACCTTAGTTTACGTTAACTCCGGATGAGTCTTCTTCTAGGTCCGCGTTTTCAATTTTGTTTGTGTTATGACATCACTTTTTCCTTTATATTTCAATTAATTTTCCTCTCAAGGTTTCCTTATAATTTCACTGTTATTGGTTCCTTATCCAACCATTCTCTTTTTAATGTCGCCACTGTACACTTTATATTATTTACTATTTGTTATTTCTTCATCCAATCATATTCTCATTCTGTACCATATTTTCTGTATATAAAGGCTTATGTCCTCTTGTGTGTATCCTTGATAAAGCCGGGAATAAATGGCGAAACTAGTTGGAAACTTTGTTCTCCCTTTGTTGTGTTGTAAAGTCTCTACCAATTTTATTTTAAGAACATTCATCCTAGTTAAAGTTTTGAAACCAGTGAAGCCCACTGTGACAGGTCAAGTGGGCCTCTTTCATGGTTTAATAATATATCAGGTGGTACTTTAGCTATTTCAAGAGATTCTAAGAATTAAGCTTTTTAGGTTCATCAACACAATGTAGTATCCGAAAATTATCTAATTTCCCAATGTGCCCCGTGGATAAAATGTGCTCAGCGAACGCAGATTCATCGGGCTTGTAATTTTATGATATAGCTAAAGTGTTCTTTAATGCGGGTACAAATCCTTCTTCTGCTCTGGCCTACACTATGTTCCATAAATATTTGGACAGTGACGTGGGGTAGTAAAAAAATCAAATTATCTCAGCAACAAGAAATTATAGGCCAATTTTGTTTAAAGTTTTGAAAATGTCTATTCAAACTCTATTAGAAACAAATTAGTAAAAAATTTTAAGAGCACAAAATAATCAAGAAAATATTTTAATAACAAAACTTGCAATATCTTGTGGTTACAAAAATATTGGGACAACAACAAAAATAAATTTTTGAACAAAAAATATTAAATTTTAATAACGAGTTGGCCCTCCTTTTGCAACAATTACTGCTTGTAATCGTTTATTCATTGAATCAACTAGTTTTTTAGTTATACTTGGGCCAATTTCATCCCATGTTTTTGTAATTATTTCTTTAAGCTGAGGTTTATTCGAAATATTTTTTTCCCGAATTTTTCTCTCAATATGATCCCATAAATGTTCAATGGGGTTCAAGTCTGGTGATTGGGGCAGTGATGGCAATACATTTATATGATGTTCTTCTAAAAAAGCTTTAGTTGATCTTGCTGTGTGTTTGGGATCATTATCTTGCATAAACATGAATCCACGTCCTAGCTTTAATTTTCTAACTGACTGTTTCACGTTTCTATTTAAAATAGAAAATTTTAAAACTTTTTCTAAAACATTTTCAAAACTTTAAACAAAATTGACTTATCATTTCTTGTTGCTGAGGTAATTTGATTTTTTTACTACCCCACGTCACTGTCCCAATATTTATGGAACATAGTGTTATATCCCAGACACTGTCTTAGAGTTTACCACACATAAACTATATTTTGACAGAGCTATAATCACTGACAAAACTATCCCTCATAACAGACCAGACATTACATAGTTGATAAGCAAAACAAAATGACTTACATAATTGATATCTCCATCCCCAACACACGCAATTTACAAAAGATATACACTGACAAAATCACTAAATATACGGATCTTGCACACGAAATAAAACGCCTTTGAGGAGTTAACAGAGTACACATTGTTCCTATCGTTCTTTCTGCCACCGGGGTTATTCCACACTCGCTACACAAAAGCCTGTCAACACTAAATTTAAACCCACACTTATACAAAACCTTACAGAAAGCCACAATTCTAAACACCTGTCACATAGTAAGGAAATTCCTACACCCAAATATCAATACTCCCACGAGTGCGTAACTTTCCCTCCCTTGCATTTGAGTCCCTTGGGCTTGGCCCTCTCTTGGGCCCGCCTCTGGGATTGGCTTCCAGATTTGATCCGAGTTTGACTTCCCCAAACAAGTAATCACAGCAATTTTAAACAACTGCCACTCTCTCTTCAACAGTACCACGATCACTGGGAAGATCTTTGAAACTTGAAGATATGTTATCTGCAAAGGTTTTCCTCACAGCTCTATCCTCCAATGCCTCCCGTTTGAAGCACCAAGTCTGTATGAACCTGGTATTTCGCTTGGTTGGCATGGATTCAGAGAACCGCAAAGTGCAGACAACAAGGTGGTGATCAGTTGATAGTTCTGCCCCTCTCCTCACACAAGTATCCAACACTGATCGGAATAAGTCAGCTGACACGATTACAAAATCAATCAGTGACCTCTGGTCCATTGTATTTCTGTGCCAAGTATACTTACGGACATCACTGGGCTGGAAGAAGGTGTTTGTGATGTAAAGTCCATTGTTACAACAGAGATCCAACAAGCACCTTCCATTTGCATTTACCGTAAAATCTTGAATACAGGCCGGGTATTCAAATATACGCCGGTCTCAAATAAAAGCCGGGTGGGGTGATAAAAATAGATTAAATGCCAAGTCTCAAATAAACGCCGGTCTCAAATAAAAGCCGGGTGGGGTGATAAAAATAGATTAAATGCAGAGTCTCGAATAAACGCCAGGTCTTTTTTGGGGAATTTTTTTATAATCGGGAAAAGTCAGGGAATTTTACAAAATCGGCAAAAAAATGTGAAATTGGAACGAGAAATTTGAAAAAATGTCAATAATATTCTATCAAAATAGGTTTTTTTGGTGCTGGTGGCCAGGGAAAATTACGTGATAAACCGAGAAAAAGTCAGGAAAGTTTACAAAATTATTTTGCTAAGCACCCTGTTAATGGGAATAGCCCTTAACGTTGGGTCTCAAATAAATGCTGGGTCTTGATTAATCGCTAGGGGGGTCCAGACCATCGAGACAAATAGACGCCCGGGCCTGTATTCAAGATTTTATGGTAAATCCGGATCACCATTACTCCCAATCACCACTTTCCACGTTTGGTCATCAGCCAAATAGATACAATTATTAACATAAATGCCCCCAGCATTGCTGCTGCATTTTCTATTAAAAAATCCAAAAAATTAATAATTTTTGGGCAGCAGCAAAAATTATAATTCGTCACCTGCTTATTATTTTGGTCCGTCACCTGCTTCACTTTTGACATGTGATATCAGTTTTTTATTTATTTGATTTAAGGATTGTTGCTATTGATTTATTCCTTTTTTTTATTCATGCTTTATTAATGAATTGTTGTACTTATGTGTCTTTTGGGTATTTTCTTAATTTTTTTTGCATTCTGTGCTTTCGTTTTTTTAAGCTTTGCTGGTTTGCAATGGATTTACAAATTGTTTTGTTATAAGCGTCAACAATGAGATCTTTTTATGAGCTAGCATTGTCGGGAAGATGAAATTCTCCGTATTCATCGGATGCTACCTCGTCATGAAAATTGTTGACGCTGAGTTTTCTTCTTGAAAATTAATTAGTTAAAAAATTTTTGAAATGTCTTTTTTTTTTTTTTGTTTGTTGTAGAGAAAGTAAGACAGAAAACTGCTGTTGTCCCGTCGGTGTGCTTAGAAAACAAGTCTATCGTTCGGAAGCGAAGTTCAAGTCGGATAATAGGTCTTTCGACCCGCTTGCTGTTAATCAGCTTGTTGTTTTAGTCGCTGAAGTGCAAATTTACGAAGGAAAATGATTTGCCCAGTGCTGATTTGATGATGTTGATGTCCCCCCCCCCCCTTTTTTTTCTTGTCTTTCTGCACAGTATGTTGTGAAACCGGTCTGCAAAGATGAACCGTTGATGCTCTTTTGTTGAGCTATGCGCCACTAACGCTCTGCTGTCCCAACGTGTTTGGCAGTGAAGCGGGTTGGTTTGTACTTCTGCAATGGAAAATATCTTTTGACTGGTTGGTGAGTGTTATAATAAGTTGTTTTGACGGGCCCCTGGGAGTCTTTGAAGAAACTATTTGCAGTTTCTATGTGGCTAGGGACAAATATTGATCTTAGCCAGCATATCCCTTGTGCATTTGAGTGTTTCCGCTGTTCGGAAGGACTCAGTACATTGTATACACGGAATAGTTGTCTAGGGGGAAGTCATTCCACATGGAATCAAAGTGATGTGAGCAATGAAAGCCTGTACATGTTTAATGTAATTAATAGAAATGCTTGTAATGGCATCAGGATGTTCCTGTGAAGTGGCACCGATTGTTCACCGTGCAAAATTAGTGCAATAGCTTATGATTGGGCACTGGCTGTCAGCCTCGTGCCATGGGCATTGCTAATCAATAATTCAGAGGCCCTGATTGGTGTTATGGTTACACGCAATGGTTATGTATGTTTTTGAGTCATTAGTAATTTGGTCCGTGGGTAGGACATAGAAGGGTTATTGTGGCCCCCCTTCACATTTGCATATTAAGAAATAAGGGTGCACACGACGTTTTCCGTACGTTGTGGGTTGATTGGGTGGCAGTTTCAGAGGAGAGGCACATGCAGCGTGCCGGTGAAGGCTGAGCACATGAGGAAGTTCTGTACACTTTGAGGGGTGAACAAGATGTGGGCTTTGTCAAGCCACGGGCAGTGTAGTCAGATGTTTTAACTGCCAAAGTGGAGAGGACTGTTGTCATTAAGTATTACTGAAATTAATCTAAGTCTCAGTAGGGACCCCTAATTGTATTAGGAAACATATGATAATTGGGCTTTAGTATTTTCTTTGTCTGTGAATAAATCATAGCAATGTTTGCTTTCTACTTTTTCGTCATCTTTTATTCACAAGTCTCGAACCTGTGATTGTTCCTAGGTGGGTGTGGTGGTTATCTTTGGTTATGCCCAAGTAACGGAATCCCCCCCCCCCCCCCCAGAGCGTCACACAATAATAGACTTTGAGACGAGATGAAGTCCTCCTGCCATTTGACACAATATGGGTCCGAATTGCAACGATTTCTCAATAAAAATAAATTCTAAATTAATAATTTTATTATTTGTGATTTACTTAAAACGTGCATTCTGAATTGTCACAAAGTTGTAAGTAATTCATAAGATGTGTAAGTTGTAAGTAATTCACATTAAAACCGAAAATGTGTACAGAGTGACCTGGAAAGGAAAAGAACACTTTGATACATTAAAACTGAAAGCGAATAACACTGATTTTCTCTTAGCTAGAAAAGAAAAAGCTGTTGTTGTTGATAATGTTCTCAATTACAAGGCCCTTGTATCGGCCGAACCGAGATTGGTGTGCTACAATGTTCAAAGTATTTTTGGCATTCCTCCATCTATTGCCACCGCACATCCTTGTGGATCAAATGCCGCATAGGGTAGTTAATGACACTGAGCTCAGGCAGAAAGGACTTGAAAAACTGCACCATCCCTATGAAGCGTTTGACCTCACGAGCGTTCTTCGGCATGGGATAGGAGAGCATAAGTGCTAAGTTCTTTTTAGATGAAAGAAGCCCTCTGGTGTCAACCCAGTACCCCAAAGTGTACGCTGGTCGAAGTTCACTTACAGGTTGTACTGTGTGAGCTGCTCCAAAACTAGCTTGAGGATGCGACAGTGCGTCGTAGCATCTGGAGTTCCCACTATTATGTCATCCATGTAGTGGAAACTCCAGGCTCCAACACACGATCGATGATGGATTGGATACTTGAGCTTCGTACCTGATCCTGAACTGCACTACGTTGAATGCGAATATGCCAACTCCGGGTACCATGAAAGCGGTCTTCTCTCAAGATGTAGCGTCGAGAGGTATTTGTCAGAAGGGTTCTTTCAAATCAAGAACGGAGAACACACAGCCATGGGTCAGCTTACGTAGGATTTTATCCATCGGCAAGGGATAATAGTTCATGTGCTTTGTTATCTCATTGAGATGCCGTGCATGTAACACGAAGCAGTATTCATGTGTCGATTTTTTCTCGATGAGAAAATACGGAAGTGCCCATGAACTTTCCACTCGTGACACTACCCCTTGTATATCCATCTTCCTAATGATGTCCCTTAAGGCCTGTTGCTTTGCTGGTGCCAGATGGTAAGGCTTCGTCTAGACTGGTTTGGCCTCGCTCGTGTCGATCATGTGTTGGTAGTCGGGATACTTTTCTGTAATTTCCTCTATGCGTCTTCGAAAGTCGTCTATTAGCCTCCAGATTTCCATTTCTATCGAGGCATCATCTACTCATAAAATTTCATGAGACAAGCATGGCAGATAATCTATTCCAATCGCGATCTTGGTTTTCAGCGATCTCAATAAATGTAGGCCTATTATTGCCTTGTATGGTAATGTCTCCATTACCGATAGGGTATGATACTTCAGCACAGTCCAAAGCATCCCGATCTTTGTTATTGAGACTTCAGTTGCTTCATCCAGTATTTTGGTTTCTCCATTGGCCACCACGACTGTCTTGGCGCCACGATCTTCCTGGCTTCCCGGGATACCTGTTTGGCATCTCAGATCCAGTATCTATCACAAAAGGGATCTCTTGGTCCTTGATTCTTATCGCCATAATTATCAACCCTCTGCTGGGTACGCCAATCTCTAGATCGCGTCAGCCGAAAGTTCCATGGTCTCAGATATAATGCCGTAGTGGTATGATCTCCCTTTAGACATCCGTTGTCTCACAGCGGACATAGGGTGGTACCTTCCCATATGCCAATCAGAGGTTCCACGATTGAGGGTCATCATCGATTCTTCGTTTCAGGATGCTAATCGTCCGCAGCTCTGGGACAGCTCATACAACCCTTAGACTTAGAATTAGGGTCTCGTCTCATGTTAGGGTTTTCTAATACTTTTCGTTCTAGCCAAAATTTTTCTAGTTCTCAGCAGTCTGGGACCAATGGGCCTCTCCTCCTGTTGCTTGGACTATTCAAAGATAGTTTGTATTCTTCTCACATGTTGTCCCTACCAACTCGGTTGAATTCCATGCGCCTGTTTAAATTCCAGAGGTCTATATAGTATTTCAAGAATTTTTCTTGTTTCCCTTCGAGTCCGATGGTATGGAGCTCAATTCTCCTCTGCTTCGGTCTTTTTGCTTGGGAAGTGGAGATTAAGTATTGTCTTTGCTTGCTCAAGGTCGTGGTATCAGGTCGAGTAATCAGCAGAAGTTATCAGGCCGTGTACCCAATCTGAATTGGGGGTGCGCAGGACAAAGGGTATGCAACTAAGAGGGGACATGTTAGTATGTGTAAACTAGCCTTTTATCTGCTGCTTCTGCTACCTTTTAGTAGTGGCATCATCAATCACAAAGGGTATAATCATCTTGATAACTTGGCTGACAGCTGGTTCAGGGACGTTCTTCCATCGAAGGGATTGGTATCCACCGTTCTCTGCTCAGATGCATGATCTTGTCTCAGAATTTCCCATTTCGAACAGAAAAGAAAAACGAACAATATCGCAAAATGCAATCGCATATATTGAAACACATTTTAAGCAATCACATCGAAATGAGGAAATAATACTCATCATAGGTGAATTTTCAGATTCATCATGGTTCAACTCAGACTGCGCTCCACTCCTCTAGAGCAGATAAGTCGTTGGGTACCAAGTTTTATTTTCTTTATTTCATTGAAATTTCTCTGTGACTTATCATAATGACTTTCTTTCATTACATTACTGTTCTTTCAAGTCAATTCTCGTAGCTGAAGGAGACTACGGGTTAGATATAAGTCTTCAAGTCATATTTTTCATCATGGCGGCCCAGCGAATCGAAAATTCTGCCTTTCTTCCTCTTCAAAACATCTGTTCAACAACCACTTCGGTTAAAAAAAAACAACAAAAAACTAGGTAACAGCTTAAAAAAATTCAAAAAACACGTTCTCCGAGCTTCGGCATTTTTCTCTGCGAGTCTCATTGTTGTAGACATCTTTTCTCGGTATTTTACTCACGTGCTCAGTAACAATGCCTTCGGCACAGCTCCTGGGGAAACAATGCTCCACATCATAACAGATTAGTTAAAATTCCATGTCCATTAAATATTGAATAAAACATCACTTGATTGATTTCTTCTTTATTCATTAACGGTATGCATTTAGCAACCACTCTCTGGAACGATCCTTAATTAATATGTTGCTTATTTATAGGGTCAGGGCCATTTTCCACATTTATTTGATCTTCGGGCGAATTCATAATTGCGGACCAAAGGCGGACAGTGCGCTCAAGTTTGCAGGCCACCCGGATCAAGGATGCGGCTTGCTATGGGGCCAGCGGTTGGGGTAGGGGCGAGAGATCATGTAACAGCCGTCTTCGGATCATTACGAGCTTATCATAAAGGATCAATCAAAGCCTAAATGGGGCAATAATCTAAGAATCACAATGTTTCAACATGACATAGAGTATATTTTTTTTTCAAAGAAGAGGACGCTATATTATGTACATACAGTGCTCCCTCTATATAACGGGACTCTACATAACACCAAATTTATAATGGCAAGTCAATATAATGAAGTTTTTTTCCTGGAAAATAAAAACTGCAGACACGAATGAAAAACTTCGTTATATGGACTTCCCATTATAAATTTGGCGTTATGTAGAGTGCCGTTATATAGAGGGAGCTCCGTATATACAAAATAAGTTTCATTGGTAACATTTATATGTATTTGTACAGATTTAACCGTAAAAAGGTAATCTCATGTACCATATTATTTAAATAAATTAAGCTCAGAAAAATTTTGACAAATTAATAAACTTTTGACATTGCAAAATATGTTTTTACAATATTACACCACAAGTACTGACAAATGTCATATCGATTCAAAGAAAGAGGTTTTTTTTTTGCCCTTTCACAATTTATATAGAAGGTGAGCATTCTTTTGTCAGGATTGGGTGAACTCCTTTGTAAGAAGTTTTTTGGAATACTATAACAAATTATAAATTTCAGCCTAAATTCAAGATTTTTTAAAAATCTCTTAGATGTAATTTGAGTACAAATTGTACAAAACATTCAAACCTCACCGAATTTCTTAATTTCTTTGCATTTATAAGCTCTCCATTGTGAGCAACAGCAAGAAGTCCATGAAGAGTATGAATCACAAATGGTTGTGCATTAGTAACTTCAGTTCCTCCAGCAGTGGAATAACGGGTATGGCCTATTCCAATGTTACCTTAAAAATTAAGTTCATAATCAAAGATTTAAAAAAATCTTTTAAAATAAAAAACAAACAATAACTAAGTAACAAGTTTTAATAGATTTTTTTTAAAAACATTCTACAAATAATTAAGCATATGGACCCCTTTTAATGAAAAGAAATAGAAATAAAATAAAATAAACTGTGGTGATATGGTGTTTTGTTTTTTCTAATTTTCTTTGTATTTGTATTTCAATTTTTTTTCAATTAATATTTTCAGTAATTATTTATTGAGTTGATTTACAAATAGAACCTTTCATCAACACTATATATTACCATAACAAATCTCTTCATCAGCCTCTGTTAAGAGTTCCTGGCCCGTGCTCAACTATGGTTTCATAAATCATATATCTGCCTTGTCATCGCCGAAGTTTAGGTCTTGGTCGCCCAGCAGCACTTGAAGTTGGTTCTCTTCGAGCCGCGTCCATGATTTTCACTTTCATCATCATATAGCTTAATTGGGGACTTAGCCACAATGATGGAATTTATTCCTTCTGCTTTTATATCATGGCGTGGGGAGATGGACTTAGCCAATTTTTCTTTATTCTCTTCTGTTGGACACTGTTCATTTGCAATCACAGTCTTCATTACTTATTGGTCAAGATAATATGTATGGAGAACTGTTTTTTTTGCTTTTGACAACTGTGCATTGTGAATACGATGTCACGAATACTTGTTGGACTTGAAGCATTTATTCTGTATTTTTGACATGTATTTTTTTTTTTCTGCTGTGCTGCCAGTCACTCATTTTTCTATTATATTACCTTTTGAAATTTCTTTACCAATTTTTTTGTTTTTAATTCAGTTTGTTTTTTTTCCTCTAGGGTCTTTAGAAACCCTGTTGTTATTTTCTCTTTGGAAGACATATTTATCTATGTTGGTGTGCTGGCTATTATTGCCGCACATGGAAGAAGCATTGAATATTTTGTTGCTGGAGTGCCGTTTCATTCTCTTATAATGTTAGTAGGCATTTACTTTTGGGCACTTGCGCTGCAGTTTTCTGTAGTTTCTTTTTAATGCTTTATGCATTATCATTTGATAGTTTATTGCTTTTGGCATTAAATAATTGATGTGTGATTCACTAATGCTTTATGCGTTTTTACTATGTTTCACATTATGTTGTTTCTGGAATGGTGTCGATACTCTATGTATTTTGGAAGCCATGCTAAGAAAGTGTTGATACTCTATGTATTTTCAATTGTCTAAGAAAGTGTTGATACTCTGTGTCTCAGAAGCCACATTTCAATTTCCTTACATTTGGTAATTTTAGGTGCTCATGATTTTATGGGAAGAGCCTGTTTTAGAAGCATTGATTTGTAGTCAATGCTTAGTTCTTGTTAACAATTTTTGATTTATTTGATTATCAGAAGTTGATGAATTTTGTATTTTATGGACAATGAGTTGAATTGTCGGTTTCATATCTTATGGATAATAAGTTGAATTGTCAATTTTGTATCTCTGATATTGGTTACGTGTCAATTCGTCGAGCGTCAGTTCGTCGGCGTCAATTCGTCGAGCGTCATTTCGTTGAGAGTGTCCGTTGGTCGCGCGGTTAGTTCGTCGGAGGTCAATTCGTCGAGCGTCATTTCGTTGAGAGTGTCAGTTGGTCAGGCGGTCAATTTGTCGGAGGTCAATTAGTCGAATGTCAATTCGTCGACCATGTCAGTTGGTCGGGCGGTCAATTTGTTGAAGACAAATTCGTCGGGTGTTTCAGTTGGTCGAGACAATAAATAAATGGTCGAAAAAACTTTCATAAAATTCATTAACGAAAAAAATTTTTGTTACTAATTTATTTACTTGAAAGGTAAACAATAAATACCGTTACTGTTAAAATTCCGTATCTATATACAGCTTTTGTAAGCAATGTGATATAGTAGCCACAATAAATCTAATCTTGTTGACGACATATGTCCCAAACTATTTATTCCGCTTCAGTATCTTTCATTTTCAGAATGAAATTAATAACTGTATAAAATTAATTATCGGACAAATTGAGCACATACAGGAAATTATCTT
>JAHWFO010008970.1:217898-233294 GCA_023313115.1 Rhysida immarginata | reverse complement strand
AATAAAATCGGTCAATAAAAAATACTTGTTAGATGCTTACGAAAGCTGAGCTATAAATAAAACGGATAAGCAGTTATTGTTAAATTCGGACAGGGGCCCCATTGGTGAATCTAGTTTGATCCAATGGGTGGCCCAGTTACCAAAACGGTGATCACGTTTCGGGGGGTTTTTTGTTTCTATTGGTTATTGTTCACTGTATATGCCTTGCTAATTCAATAAACAAGTCAGTTCTCTCAAGAATCTCTTGAGGTTCTCCTTGTCTGCTGAAGATGAAAGCAAAGCTTTCGAAAGACGTTTACAGGTTGTATTGTTTTTTTCATTCTTTTTGTTTTATTTCTTGTTTAACGCCTTTTTTAGTTGTGGTTAAAGAGTGTTGTGCTTTTAATCTGTTCAACAATACTTGTGTGTAAAAAATTAAATAATAACATAAATACTATGTGAAATACAACTATAAAAGAAATACAACAAACTGATCACATACAAGAAATTAAATTTTTATTAAGTAAAAGTTAAACAATAACATAAATATGAGGGTGTAGGAATTTCAGTTCAATCTGATTGCATGGCTTATACCGTTTAAAAACTCTGGCAATGTCCTCCGACGGTTCACGCACAGGGCTTCAAGCCGCCCCTGATGATCTTACGCGGTACGTTTGTTGTATTTCTTTTATAGTTATTAATCATACAGGGTGATTTACATCGAATGTAAAATACTTAAAGGGGGTATTATAGAGGTTAAGATAAACACAAAACGTCCTATGAACATGGGTTCAAATATGAACGATAACTGAGATATGAACAGAAATAAAAATGCCGCCACCAAGATCAACAAGTTAATAACTCAGGTTCTGTAAAGCCTAGATTAATGCAATTTGGGGGAATAACAAGGTACATAAGACTGTGTATACCGTTAAAATTTGATTGAATTCCAACGAGTAGTTTCCGAGTTACACAGTCAAAATTGTGACAAGTGCTAGTTAGTACTCACAAGTGAACACGTACGTATTATGATGTTGAATGAGTAACTTGGAAACTTCTTGTTAGAATTAGATCAAATTTTAAAGGTATACACAGTCTTATGTACTCTGTTATTCCTCCAAATTTCATTAATCTAGGCTTTACAGAATCTGAGTTATTAACTTGTTGATCTTGGTGGCGGCATTTTTATTTCTGTTCATATCTCAGTTATCGTTCATATTTGAACCCATGTTCATAGGACGTTTTGTGTTTATCTTAACCTCTATAATACCCCCTTTAAGTATTTTACATTCGATGTAAATCACCCTGTATAGTATTTATGTTATTGTTTAATTTTTACACTCTAGTAGATCTAGTAATATTTAACATTCATTTAATAAAAATTTAATTTCCGGTATGTGATCAGTTTGTGTAATACTTTTATAATTATTAAGTATATTCTGAACATGAAGACTACTGAAGCATTATAAGCAGTTAGGGGCTTTTATCCTACCCTCGACAACCTCTTAGTTTGAACCCCCCCCCCCTCTGCCTTTCGTATTATTTCCTTTATTATCAGATTATCGTTTGTTGATTATTACATGCAAAAGCTGTATTTAAATACACATTTTAACAGTAACGCCATTTGTTGATTTTCATTAATAAATGTTCTTAAAAGGGTTTTTTTCGACCATTTATTTATTATGTTATTATGAATATGTGCAGTGAACAGGTGACGTGAAATTTTGTGATAAACTGAGGAAATCGACCACAGGATATTAAATGTTTCGGCAAGCTTATTATTTATGTTATTATTTAATTTTTACTTAATAAAAAGATAATTTCCTGTATGTGCTCAATTTGTCCGATAATTAATTTTATGCAGTTATTAATTTCATTCTGAAAATGAAAGATACTGAAGCGGAATAAATAGTTTGGGGCATATGTCGTCAACAAGATTAGATTTACTGTGGCTACTATATCACATTGCTTACAAAAGCTGTATATAGATACGAAGTTTTAACAGTAACGGTATTTATGGTTTACCTTTCAAGTAAATAAATTAGTAACAAAAATTTTTTCGAATTTTATGAAAGTTTTTTCGACCATTTATTTATTATCTCGACCAACTGAAATACCCGACGAATTTGTCTCCGACAAATTGACCGCCCGACCAACTGACACGGTCGACGAATTGACATTCGACTAATTGACCTCCGACAAATTGACCGCCCGACCAACTGACACTCTCAACGAAATGACGTTCGACGAATTGACCTCCGACAAACTAACCGCGCGACCAACTGACACTCTCAACGAAATGACGCTCGACGAATTGACCTGATACCCTGATATTTTGTCATTAAGATACCAGTAATGGCTTGAGTTTGCCAGTTATTTGAAAAAATGCTTGAAGTTAAGAATCGAATAATCTCTTACTTAAGATGTTTTGTGTGGAATTTTTCAAGGACGTAAAAGACACTAGTATATTTTTGAAAAAAAAAATTATTATAAGGATGATTTCCGAGTTTTACAATAGTTTTTTTTACTGAACCTTATATTATTCTTTCTTTAACGTCTTATTACATTTATTGTATTATTCCTTATTGTTATTATTTTTTTTTTATAAAGAATTTTGTAAACTCTAATTTTTAAGACTACTTTAATAAAATGTTTGACTTTTAACTGAATATTAGTGAATTGTTTCCTGGTTACATCTTCATACTTTGCCATTAAGCCCAAATCGTCTATTACAATCATTCCTGCTCAAATATAAATTTATGTTGTGTTCAGGTTAACTTATAATTTGCACCACCTCGTTCACTACATAATAATAAAAAACAATTAATTATCTGATTTTATTTCTATTTCTTTTCATTAAAAGGAGGTCACATGTTTAATTATTTGTATATTATTACAACTCCTACTCTTATATAATTAAAAATATTCTACACACAATTCTTACCTTTTAATTTATGTAAAATTTCATCATTAAAAATGGATTCTACAAGTCCAGAACCTTTGTGGATAGCAAGTTTTTCAGTGTCACCAAAACCAGTGACTATGCCAGCACTTTCTTGGCCTCTAAAAATATCAGAATAGTGTATGCTTGTATTAAAAAAAATTTTTTATAAAACCTCTTTCAGATTCTTTAATTTTGAAATTTAAATAAAAAAAAAAAAATTGAAATATTCCACTGAAAACTGAAGCAATGAAATGTCTTTAATAATTACATTAAAAGACATAATTGTGATATAATTCACATGGAATTCATATTCAGGATTTCTTAATTCACAGATTTTGCTACTCACAGATACCAACTTTGTGTATAAATATATACTTGTGTATAAAGATAAGTATAAAGATATAATAGATAAGTATATACTTGTGTATAAATTGAGAAATTTAGTTCTTAAAATTCATCCTAAAAAGCAGGGTTAACTTATTTACGGGTCAATGATAGTTTCCATAGAATGTTGAAGGACACATGACTACACATGTATGCTTTAAAAATGCCATAAACCTTCGCGTAAACGTACACGTCCCCAAAATTTTTGTGTAAAAACTTGCACTTATGACTATTTTAATGTGAATATTTTTATGGATTTATTTTTTCGTCAATACCGTATATAAAGGAAACAGTGAAAGTGAGAGCTTCACTACAAAGTCACATTAATGTGACCACCTATTAATATCCAGAATCACCATCATGTGCAGCTCGGACAGTGGCTGGTAAATGTCCACAGGGATATTGAGCCATGCTGACAGCAGTTCAGTCAACAGCTGTTGGAGGGTGTGAGGTGGGGTATCCATGGAGCAAATAAATTGATCGAGGTGGTCCCATATATGCTTGACCGGCTTATTCGCTTCATGGATACTCTGGGGAATTTGGGGGTCAGGGAAGTACAGTAAAAGTCTTCCTCGTGCTCTTTTAACCACTCACCAGCTATATGAAATGTTGCATTGTCAAGCTGGAAGATGCTATCATGTCCAGGAAAAACAATGTCCAAGGGTGGGTGTACATGGTCATCAAAGAATCAGTACTTTCTTAAAACGATTCATAAAGCCATCCACAAAGAAAAGTGCACCCAGACAATGCCACAACAACATTCTCCAAACCTTAATGCTGGCTCCACCAGCTTTTTGACGTCCACAAATGGTTCAAGGGTATTTGTTCTTTGATGTTTCTTGCCAAAAAAAAAAAGGTCCATCTGTGCCAACATCCATCTGTCCGATGGACCAAAACACGTGATCCATCTAAGAAGGCAATCTTTTGCCAATTAGTGGATGTCCAGTGTTGGTACTACCACCATCTGTATCATACGACGAGCTTCTGATTTCCATCCTCATAGAAATTGGCTGCCAGAGTTGCTAACAATACCAGCACGGCTGTTTTGATGTCGTCATCGTCCAAAACACAGTGCGCATGATTTTTGGGGCTAAAATCATTTGCTGGAATTAACTTTCTTGGGTGATGTTGAATGATTCCATTCCATAGACAGTTGTTTTGATTCCGGTATTAAGTGAGCAACCCATGTTTCATCACCAATGACAATTTGGCTTAAAAACTTATCCCCTTCGACACAGTACCTCTCGAGGAAAGTCAAAGCACTGGCTAAACGGTTGATTTTGTGCAACTCCGTGATGGAGTGGTTAGCAAATTAGTTGGCCAATTTCTATGAGGATGGAATTCAGAAGCTGGTTGTTTGATATGGTAAGTGCCTTATAGGCGGAAATTATGTTGAAAAGCTTAAGGTCCAGGCTTTCGTATAAAAGTTAAGGTATTAAAAAAAAACGGTCCTTGTTTTTTTATATACGGTAATAGTTTTTAAAAATGGTGCTTATTTAAAAAGCACGCCTTGTATCAGTCAAATTCACCAAAACGATTTCCACGACAAATTTGTTTAATTTTAGAACGAGGGTTACATCCAAACTATTCCTTATTGAGTTACATTGATTATAAAGATCATGAAGAGAAAACCATTGTTTTAACTAATTAAAAAACCTTTCATCATTTAATCTTAAAAAAATAATAAATAAATAAAAAAAAAACTTTTGTAACATCCCTAGGCCACTATTGTTCGAGATGATCGTATTTAATCATCTCCAAATAACTGGAGCTATCGATAATCGTAACTACCAAATAATCCTTCTTTAAAGTCTAAGGGCTGTTGAATCTTAATGTTGTGATAAATCACAATAATTAAATCAAGCACAGTCAACCATGGATTAACTTTCAAAAAAATATCCGTCTTTGGGTTAATACAAAACTATGAAAATAAAGATAATAGTAAATTTTCATTTGCTCCTAACACATAACACTTCAAAGTAAATTTGTCTTGTCTTGTTTATTTTGCTTTAATCTTCTCTCTCTCTCTTTTTTTTTTTTTTTTTTTTTTTTTGCGGAAGTTCGTTTCAGCTTAAAGGAACAGTTGTTCTCACTGTGCAATTTTTCTTACACACAAATTATATTTAAGTTCTTGAGAGACGTAAGTAGCTCTACCAGTGTAATTGACCATTTTCACTGGCAACACCCCTTGCCATGATGTGAGATCACGTAACTCGCTGGTGGGAAAACGTAACCACATGGCACTTTAGTAGACATGGAGAAAACCAGCTATGCAACTTGTTTTCAATCTTGCATGCTTTTTTTTTTTATAAATGGAATCAGGATTGAGGACCAAGTAGCTTGAAAGGTTGCCAAGCTTTAATCTAACTCAGTGGCATAGCAAGGGGGGGGAAAGGGGAGGGGGGGGGGGCATGATGCCCCAGGTGTCAACCTTGTTACCCATGGGAAAGGGGGCGCTGCAAGGGCAAAATACGAGAAGATGGGGCGAAAAATGAACACCCATCCCCTGGTTGCCATTTACCCTCTGTTCGCCACTAATCTAACAATAGCTTCCTAGTTAAAAAAAAAAACAAAAAAAAAAACAATCTGATAGCATATGAATACAGGAACGTGGTTTCCATTAGTTCTGTAAACTTTATACACGATGTATAGTTCAAAAACATAAATGAAGCAAATATCCACTTGCTTGTAAAATGTTGGCATTCGCAAAATAAAAATTATAAACCTCATGAAATATGCGTGAAATTCAAGCATCCCAATAAAAAAACTTTGATGTGACGAATTTCAAACAAAACTAGCATATAATATTTAATATACTGATACATTACAGTATATCATATACAGGGTGATTCAGAAAACTAGGTCAAGAATGAAATACCATGTACAGTTTGTAGCGGGGAACAATATTTTCCCCATAAACGTGGTTTCGGGACTGCATTCTTACAGAGATAATGCAACTTGTACGAGGTAGGAATGTATGTGCGTTACCCGGACGGCAATGGTAGGATCCATGTAATTAGGATCTATACGTGTAAATTGTTTGTGTTCTCTCCTTTAAAAGAGAGGAAACGAAACATGTAACTCCACTGTCGTACAATGGATCGTTTGACTAATGCAGAGCTGGTCGACATGCATCTCGTCTACGGCGAGGCACAGGGTAATGCTACTGAAGCGGAAAGAATTTACCAACAGCGTATGGAGAAGTCAGTGATTCTCCGGACATCTTCGCCAGAGTTCGCGAGAATCTCGTCTGCAAACTAAACACCTGCATCGAGGCTCAAGGTCGGCATTTTGAACACCTACTGTAATGTCATTCCTACCTCATACAAGTTGCATTATCTCCGTAAGGATGCATTTCCGGACCCATGTTTATGGGAAAAATTTTGTTCCCGGCTACAAACTGTACATGGTATTTCATTCTGGACCTACCTTTCAGAATCACCCTGTAATATATTTAACATAAAATAAATTAATTCCCCTTTTTTTTTTCAATTTTTCAGCTTTAATAACTAATGCAAAAGTGAATTCTCGAAAACAAGATGGCAATGCCATTTGCAAAAAAGTCACTCCGATCACGTTTCATTTATTATAACTTCTCTTGCTGCCGTATATTGATAATAATTGAATAATATAGGCACGATATTAAATAAATTTGTAACATTAAAGGTGAAAGCGAAATAAATTTTCAACCAGGAAACCTTTCAAACAGCCACTACATTCTATCTCCTGAAATTGTCAAAGAAAATTTTAGAAAGTTCAAATGAATATTTATTACAGTACTTAATGCATGATTACATAATACGAACTGTAATAATTTCGAAAACTGAGCACACAATAAAATTAAACTACTGTAACTGTATCGTTTTTGTCTTCTTCAAAATTTAATATCTTTTATTATTTTTTAAAAAAAACACCATCTGTACTGTTTTGTGAAGATTGGGAAAGAAGCAGACATTACTGTTTATGAGTGAACAAAAGAATTTTTTACTGAACAAAGAGGAGAGAATCTACATAATTACCACGGACTTCACACATTCTAAAAGGGGCTTAAAACAAAAGGTTATGCATTTGAGTAATGACATGTGGTGGTAGATTGGAGTATCAACACTCCTCCTCAATCTACCTGGTGTAAGCCCAAATCCTGTGTGAAACGCTGATGTTTTGGCTTGAACAGTCCTTTGGTTAGGATATCGGCTTGCATTTCATTAGTCTTCGCATATTGTATTTCGATTTTTCCATTTTCAGCAGTCTCACGATTTCCTCAGATTTGAGGGCTACAGTGACTGCCTTGCGGAACGTTTTCGGGTCTTTGGCCAACAGAATCTGCTTATGCACTATGAGACAGCCACTACTAAATCGTTGTAAAAGGCATCTCATCCCTAGTGGCTTCCCATCCAGGGTTAGCTCTGACACATCTCTCCATAGCTATTTCTAATCTGTCGGCAAATGAGGTGACTGACTCATTCGCTTGTTGCACTGTGTCGTGCAAATCTTTGCTTAAGTCCTGCGAGACCTTTGTGCGTCCAAACAATTGCTGCAGGCACTCTAGCAGGCGAGCATAGTTTGTCAATTCAAACATCTCTTGGTCAGCAGCTCTTCTAGCCACGTTCCTTTTTAATTTCGACCTTGTTCGGGCGCCAAAATGTGACGCCGCTCCCCCTAATTTAAAAGTGTCGGGTGAGATGGGCGCCAAGGGTTTGGGACTGATACCCGAGGGTGTGAATTCTAAAATTATAAGAACTACTGCAGCTAATTAACATAATAACTCTCTTTATTTCTGGAAGAATAAAAAAATAATATGCAAGCAAAGACAAAATTTAAATCAGTTTGACAGGCATTGCGTCAATCATCGCCACGCATAAATATTTGACAAACTCTATTTATTGCACTGGGTACCTACTGAAGAGGGCCCTCCCAGCGTCAAAATACTAAATGACTATCTTATCAGGCCTGTTTACTCAATCAGTACATTAATCAGCTCATGCATAAATGATATAGCGTCTTATTGCTAAACTTAATTGTGAGCGAGGCTTCGCAATCGACGCCGATACGTAACAACGCAAACCGCACTTCGGCTATGCAGGTGGGTTTTCATGACTGGTTACATAACTATTTAGCTACACAGGACACACAGGTAGTGCTCTTATTTCCAAAACTACAACGCTCTCTCGCGTCGCATGGCCCTTTTACTTAGCTTACTAAACAAGGGGAGGACCGCAGTAACCCCCTTCGACACTCCAGTGTGTCCGTGACTCAGTTATACCGACTCCCTCACCCCCCGGTGGTTGTGCTCATAACGAGGCTTATACCGCACGAAGGCTGTGCGCACGCCCACTGCATAAGAACATGAAGCACTACATCAGTTCAAAATATCGGTCCCAAGTATCTGCATCAAACACGGATACTTCACCTTGTTGCGTTGCCAAGCCCCCTCCTTATGTTTACTAATGCAGACTAAACAGCTACTTTACAAACAATATAACTATACAATAACATAACAAGACACGTGTACACCGCTCTCATTAAAACGTCTTATTCCAGCGGCAATCTAAGCAGTTCCACCCTAAATCTGTACACTCGGACTTCGTTATAATCGGGCAATATTCCAGTTAACTATCCAATCTTCTCTTTAACTAGTTTATCAGATGCTAATAATGTATTGCTTATTTAGCTTGATTAAAATTGTTTCCCCACGCACACAACATGGAAAGGACTCACCCAATATGACATCTTATTGGTTTGAAGTCTTCAGATGTGTGACGCATTCCGATGTCCATTCGAACACAAACAAATCGTCACGTATTTCTTGTAAGCGAACAGCAGAAAAACTCTTTTCTTTCAGCGAAACTTTGAGTACGATAATTTAACGAATCAGCAGCAGCAGCAGAATAAACAACAAGCTTACAGGTATACATCGGCAACAAAGAGCCAAAACACACTTTCCGAAGATTCAGGCGTTCCCACCATTTTTTTCTCAACCTTTCGCAGCAGTTGCTCAAATTATTTTGATTGGAAACGGTATCTTCACAAAATTATTTTGATTGGAAACTGTATCTTCATAAAATTTTAACTCTTGTTTATCAACGTATTACCTTCAAAAATGGGTGTTTATCAACGTAAATAATGTCAATTCAAATAATAAAAAAGAGATTTTTAAAATTAAGCCCAGTGTTTTATATTTTTTGTTAAAAATTTTCCACAGAAATCTTGGTATTTTTACAAAATAGGGTATGGATTCTGAAATTCTAGATAGACCCCTGAAAAAACACATAAAACCTCAACAATACGCACACTGGAGAATGACACAGCTTCTTGGAAATTCTCCCAGAAACAATGCTTTTCCTCCTTAACAATAACGAAACCTGTTGCACATCCAACGTCGCGAACAGGGATCGTCAACAATAATTAAAATGAATACTTTTCTATAAAACAGTTTTTAAACGAAAAAAATAACTCAAATAAATTACTAAATAATTCAATTGAATAATATCAGAATTTAATCAACGAAAATCGAGAAATAAAGAGAGCATAAATAACAAACAACAAATTAAATAACAAAAATAATATTTCCCCATAATTTACATATGTACATTTATGACCCCACATGTTCCCGCCGGACCCATGTGACACTCACTGACATGAAATGTCACACCCTCCTCTATTGTTGCTGCGTTAACTCGTATAAATAAGTTAACATGAATCGAAGTGCATTTTCCTTTGTCCACATTCAGTTATTGGGATCCTATGGTCCCGTAATAGTCCAGCCAGCGTGGCCACTTTTAACTTTTCTGAAATATTTCCAAGTCGTAACTGAGTTGTTTGGTCTCCTTATTGGAATTTTCCAGGTTCCTGTCGACCAGTACAAATTAGAATGTCTACTTGAATTTAGAGATGAAATATCTTTCGTCTCAATGATTCTGGATTTGTTATTTTCTATCAGTTCTTTATACTCTTGTTTACTTATTATTTGCCTCTTATTTTCTTTATTCTCATGTGTACATTCCATGAGTGTATCTAATATTTCTTCGGCTACATTAAATACAGTTTTATCTAACGTTTCATTCCTAGGAGTTACTTCTTTTATATCATCGTGTAATTCCTGCGATATTATAAATAATTCATCAACTTCATTTTTACTCAGATTATTAGTTGTAATTTCCTTCATATCCTTGTTTGCTATCTTAGTATTATCTCTCGTATTGACTTGGTTATGGTGTGATCTCTGGCTCTTTGGTATATTATACTGGTTTCATTTCCTTTAATTGACATCATTTCGGTGGTTATTTCATTCACTGTTTTTAGTAGATTTTCTATTTTCCCTAAGGTATTCTCAAGCACTTCCTGTATGATTTCGCTTATGGAATCTTTTATGCCAGCTGTTATTAATGCCACTATATTTGATATATTAATGGCGTGGTCATCTTTTAAAATTGTTCTTAACGTTTCATTATTTGTTTTAATATCTATCATGCCCACAATTAATTCGTTTACTTTATTTAGCACAATTTTTTGACTCACTTTCAAATTACCTACAGTTTTTCCTTTCATTTTTTCACTTGATTTTTCTAATCTATCTTGATTATCCTCTCTTTAGATGTCGCACTTTGATTCTGTTAAATCGTTAAGATTTTCTAACTTGCATTCTAAATTCGCTAATTTTTCATTCAAACTCTGACAGTAACTACTTTTTATATTATGTGAAATTGCCAGGCACTCACTTAATGTTTGCTTCAGCTCATGTGTGACGTAGCCCCCACACAAAATATTTAGTTATCTATAAGTATCTAACAGAATCCACAAGGAGAGGGCTTGTCAGGAGTTCGGGCGTGTTTAAGGGTGCAATACATTGATACGGACAAACATAATCTTAAAAAAACACTCTTTAATTTTTCCAACAATTATCACTACAGGAAAGTAGACATAACAAAACTGCAATACACTATACAATGACCACTTTGAGGTAACAGTGCTGTTTGTCACTTTGAGGGGTCCCTCAATGGTCTACATCAACATAACAAACCCTTAACCAATGTCATACATTATACTATACTTACTTAATATCTTAAAACATATAGACCATACCTTGTAAACAGGGAGAAGAATACACTGAGTCAGCTACCACTGACTCCAAGCTTACCCAGCAGGGGAGCTTAGGCTATCACTGCAAACAGCAGGCAGACCTTCGAGGTATCTGCTGCTGCAGATTTACTGCGCGAATGGTGCCACCTTTCAAAGCCAGGTCAACGTCTTCCGATGTTGTGAGATTCCTTTTATAACATACAATGAGTAGGAGGGGGAATCTCAGAAACCCTCTTAGGTGACACGCATTGGCCTCAGTCTGCAGATATGTGCTACGGGTGTCCTGCTCGCCGGCCTTAGTGTGTGCCCTCAAAGGAACCTGCATTGAAGCAAAGACTCCACCACCACGTGCCAGCCTATACAGCTCTACCAGCGTTTAACAGCCTCCACACAACACCCCCCATAAAACTCGTCTGTCCCTCTTTATGTGTAACCCAAACAAGCAATGTCTACAAAATTAAACTATATTGAATCTTCTCAGGGGCACAAAACATTTCAGAGACATAAAACATGAAACTTGCTAGAGTCTACTGTAAGGAGCCCCACACGCGCACGGAACTAGACCAATTTACACAGGCGCTGAACACATGAAAAATGAGTTCTCCTGGCCATCGGTCGAAACATTTCAACGTTCAATACTCTATCATTGATACACCCTTTCGTCGCGTCAGAAATAAGTACAAAACAACTCACCATCTGTTGTCCTCTTTTGGCTCTGACATTTCACCATCTGTTAGCCTCAAACGGGCTTACCGCGGGCATTCGGCGGCTGAGCCGCGGCAGCATTCGGAAATCACGTCAACACAGTGGCGTTGAACACGAGGACCAAAACGAGAATAAACTCAGCAAGACGAACTATAAAATCACTTAACGATAAATTTAAAAACATGATTCCAGAGGATGCTTCCAAAACTAAATTTTAATTGGGACTTATCATCACGGAATTAAATTGTGAAAACTCATCGCTTAAGCCATCCGCTATCGATGTTCCTTTTTTCCACAAAGCCCAAACAAGCTCTCGCTCCGGCTTCACTCGGCACGGAATGGCACTCTCCTCAACAACAGAAAATGCCTCCGTAACCAGGAAACAAATAATAAAACAATGCTACCTTGGAATGCTGACACCGTTCTCTTGGAAAAGAAAATCTCCGAGAAAACAATGTCAGCTTCAAAAACACAATCTCTGTTGCAACAAAAACCTCGTCGCAACAGCGATAATTTTAAACAAAAGAACGATGACAATACCAAAGTATGAACGCCACCATAAAAGACACGCTGTTTTAAAACCCAACAACAAAAGACATCGTTTTAATAAAAAATATAACCATAACACAATAAAACTCATTGATTAACCATATGAGGACCAAAAAATACATAGAAAGGAAGTTTTGCATGTCTCCCGCCAGACAATGTGTCACAAACTGACATGGAATGTCCCACACGCCTGACGGAAGATTAAAACATAATTCCTAACAAAAATTATGTTAAACCCATTTCCCCGTTAAACCCATTCACGCGGTTGAAGTCCCGCCCCGCACGCAGCCAACAAACCTCTCATACTTCCCTGGGACTCTACCTTTACCATCATCTGCAGCACTGACTGCTGAGCCACCACCTTTTCTATTCTTCGGGCGGTGTTTAACTCCACCCCGAGCTTTTCTTTTCCTCTCTGTCCCTATCTTACGCACGCTCCTGCGTTCCAACACATCCTCCTGTTTCTCACTACCATTAGCGCAACCCTCTGGCACCGCGCTTACACCCTTCCTCACCTGACAATCTCCTCGGCGATCTCCAGCGTCAGCACCGTACAATGCTGCATCATGTGATGACTTTCCATCCCATCCTCCCGTGCAAAACACATCCCTTCTACCAGGGCTAACCATGTGCCCAATCGCCGACATATAGTCTTGCCTGCTCCGAGTTCCGCTGTCGGCACACTCCTCCATAGACAATACCTTTGCTGATGCGGTCTTTATGGGTTCGCCCGTACCAGGTCCCACGTTGGCAGGCTCCTCGGGCCTGTCACCACCACCGTTTCCGCCAGCCTTATGGACTACATGGCTATTCAACACGCCTTCATTGTGCACGTTTATGAGGACGTGTTCCCCGACTCCTGCAATACATTCTGCCGGAACTCGTACTTCTACACTTGCGGGCTCCTCCACCCAGAGCGGCCCTGTACTGCCCTCTTGTCACCATTCCCCTGGACAACCTTGTCAAAACTGACTTGCTCCATGACCTCGCCTTGCGCGAGCTCGGAATGGCACAAACCTGATGCTTGGGGCCTCGTCAATACGGATACGGGATCAGCACCGCTGCTCAATTTAGGTACTCACCAATACTAGCAAGATGGTTTTCGGTGTCACCATCCTCCAGCATACTAGTACCCTTGTCAAGGAACCTCGTAGCTGGCCTAGCCCTCTTTTTAGCACCCCAGGGCCTCCATGTGTCCTGCATATCCAGGGTTCTGGCTCTCTGGACCACCTGCACGTCTCCAAAACGAACCCCTTTCTCTCTCACTAAAGTTTGGGACACCGGTTCCACAACGGTGAAAGGGCCAAAGCAACTCCCAAAACGGGACCCCAACATGGCCACCATCACCATACGCCCTCTCTCCAGATGCACAGCAACCCTAACAACCGGTTTGCTTGGTCCCCGTGCTTTACCTTCTACACAATTCGATTCCAACGTGGAGTCTCTAACAATCTGGTATCCTGGCCTCTGCGTAACCCAACTATCCCTGTCATCCGTACAACATGATAGCCCCTCATAGTATAAGGTATGACATTGGCGGCAATACCCTCTCCACCCACTCGAGCCCCCTCACCAGCAAGTATATCCCTAATCTCCTGGATCAGGTGCTCAAGGCACTCAACTAAACTTACATCAGTTGCCTCGTCAAACATCCCGTCTACCCCTAACTTTCCCGAAAAACTTGAACTGCTTCCTTACTAGTACTAGCCGTATCAATGGCACCCTCGATAATCCAGAATTTCCGGATTAACACGCCCCACGTGGCGTACCCCCCCCCCCCCCCAAATATTTAGTCATCTATAAGCAGTGGCAGCTCATAAGAATTTGTAATGGAGGGGCTATATTATTCTACATAAACTAACACAGTCTAACCAAATATTATTATTATTAACTCTAATATAAATTAAAAATTATATGTCAATATAATAATAATTAATAATAATAAATTAATTTTATAATATACTATGTATGTCAATATAATAAATAGTTTTCTATTTCTTTGAGCTCCGGTCGTTATCCTTCCAGTTGGTCCAAGATTCTCATTCTGCCTATTCCTAAAAATGGATTTAAGCCAGTCTAGTGCTGCATCAGACAAACCGACGCAGCCTAGTTTGGCGATCAAAAGTTGGGTATTAACTTTGTTGAATGCCTTGGAGAAATCCAAAAACAAGGTATCTACCTGCTTCCCTTTATCCACATGCTGAGTTCAGTGCAGGAAAATCGCCAAGTTCGTCTGAGTTGACCTCCTCGGCCTAAAACCATGTTGAGAGTCCGGCAGGTGTGGATTAATATGGGTAGATAACTGGTCTGCAATCAGAGTTTCCAGCAACTTTGCTGGGAAAGGTATTAAGGTGATTGGCCTAAAATTCAGTTTTCCACTCGCATCCGATATTTTGGGAATGGGTTGAATCAGAACCCGCTTCCAAGCAGATGGATAAGACCCTGATATTAATGAGACATTAAATAGGTATAGAATAGGCGTTATTAATGGAGAAAGACAGCCTTTAAATCAATCAATCAATCAATCAATCAATTTATTCCAATTAAACAATGGGAAAACGAGGTTGGGACAGCCAATAGGCCAACAAACGCCCCGTAAAGAAAACATATAAAACAATACAAAAGTCACAAATCACAAATTAAAAAAGTGAAATAAAAGACGTTATATAATTTTTTAAGAAGCCATCATGATAAGAAAATAAAAATGGTCGAAAGCTATGACCTCGTCTACTACAATAAAAATAACAATATAAAAC
>JAHWFO010008970.1:179682-197719 GCA_023313115.1 Rhysida immarginata | reverse complement strand
GCAGTCTGGAAGTTTATAGCCCTACATTGATAGGGAAAGCTTTCTCACTCGCACATCGACAAGAAAACACAACAGTACATAAATAAAAAGACAAGTAATCTTTATTCAGTTTAATATTTTCACTACATAATATTTTCTTGTAGGCTTTGGTTCGAGGCAGTTTGGAAGTAGGCCTATTTATCAATGTTTGGGAGAAGTTATTATCGATGTTGTTAACGATGTTGTTATTATCGACGATCGGTCGCAGTCGTCGGAGGGCTGATTTTTATCCTCTAGTATAACGCGACCCAGCAAATTTAGATGCTTTTTTAGGCCAAAAAAATTCGCGTTATAGTAGAATATTTACGGTAAGTATTTACGAGGGCTGTAAATTAAGTAATGGCAACATAGGTATAAATCAATTTTTAATGAACTTACAAGTACAATTGCATTACATTCCTTCTATGTAATCACCAGCAAAGCTTATAACCTTTTGCCAAATGTCGGGAAGCCGTTGTAGACCAGTGGCATGGTGTTGATTGTTGATGTGAGTGACCGAGCACCCTACTGCGAGGAGTGCAGATGAAACGTCATGAAATCGGTGACCTTGGAGGGGTTCCTTCAACTTCGGAAACAGATCGAAGTCACAAGGACTCATGTCGGGTGAGTAGGGAGGGTGTTCCAGGATTTCCCACTGCCACCGTCGCAATAGGAGAGTGACTTTGTTTGCGACATGGCAACGAACGTTGTCATGCAACACGATAGGGAGATTGTTGTGCAATAAACGTGGACGTTTGCGCCGCATAGCCGGACGCAGATGGTGCTGTAGAAATCGGCAATAGTAATCTGCGTTGACAGTTTGTCCTTCAGGTACAGCATGTGTAAGAATCACACCGTCCCAGTCGTATGCCACAATCAGCATAACTTTCACCCGACTGGGTTCCTGTCAAAATTTCTGTGGACGTGGCGAACCTTGGTGACGCCATTCATTTGATTGACGCTTTAATTCAGCCTCATAGGCTCGTGCCCATGTCTCATCAATGGCGACAATACGCTGCAGAAATGCGTCTCCTTCATTGCGGTATCTCTCCAAGTGGGTGCCAGCCAGTGCATACCAGTGCCATTTCTGTACTTCGGTTAGTCGATGTGGAACCCAGCGGGAAGTAATTTTCCTCATGTTGAGAGATTTCTTCATTATGCACCACACCGTTTGATGACTCAGACCAACCTCTAAGGATAATTCTCGGACAGTCCATCGGCGGTCTATGGTAAGGAGACTGCTCAGGATGTCAATCTGCTCTTGAGGAATGGAGGGCCGACCTGTGCACTGCAAATCCGCAGTCTCATTCCGACCTGAACGAAATGCTTGAATCCATTGTGCTACTGTCCTATACGGTAAAGCATTTGTGCCACAGGCTTCCACTAATCCTCGATAGCATTCTGTTGCACTTTTGCCACGGGCAACCTCGATTTTAAGCCACGACCGCTGATCATCTTTTGAAAACATACTTTAGAGCGATGGAAACGAAACTCCTCACTTTAACGCCACACAACAACTACCCTTCTAAGCAGATCCACTGTTTTTTGCGCTCTACACATCGACAACAGCGCCACCTCACCGCTCCCATATCCTATTTGCGAATGCCCGCCCTTCTGCGAGTTTCAAGGTTAAGTTGCCACTATTTAATTTACAGCCCTCGTATTATTGAATTGTGTCATTAGTAGTGAGAGAGTTGAGAATGTTAGGCCACCAGCTCGCAATATCAAGGAACCATGTAGGGGAGTAAGACAGTCGGGACTTCATAATTTTGAAGGTTTCTTCTATTTCCTTGGGTTCACTTTGTTTGGAGGTCATCTCCATGAGGGTGTAAATGAATAATTTTAGGTAGTTGCCTGCTAGTTCATCCACTGTGTGATTTCTTAGGGTTCAGTGTTCTCCTCAGAAAACTTTATTAGGTGGGTGGTAAGATAAAATAACCGGGCGGACAAAAATTAAAAACAAATAAAATATGCAGTGTTGTGCAGTTTTTCGTGTATTCAGCCGGGCGGTCTCCAAAATCAGCCGGGCGGCGCGCTCGTTCAAAAGGGCCTGGGGAGAACCCTGGGGTTGTTATATTGGGGTTGCTTATTATGATATCATATGACATGATCATATCCACTGAGATCTCTTCATTGCTTTGTAGATCTGCTAGATTTGCTGGGAGAGGAGAAAGTTGTGACTCCAAGATATGAGGAAAAGAGGGGAAATCGTGGATAGGTGACTGATAAATTGGGGAGTGATAAGAATAGATAGGTGGAAATATGTCTCTTCTGCATGTGGAGCATGTGATATTTGAAATACTTTTTCCGTCATTGTCTGTATTTAACTCGCTTGCTTTGAGATTTTTTGAAGTGAGTGGTGGGAGATGATTAATCTTATTACGTTGAGGTATGTTTCATTTGGGTCGGATATAGCGGCATAAGTAGTTAATATCAGGCCTGTCAGAGCTCATCATCTTCAAAATTGATGGGCTGTCAATACCATCAGCTGTCAATAATCAATAAAATCAATCACCCAGAATATTAATGAGGTATAGTGAATTTCAATGAGATATCATGCACATTTATCGAGTGAGCTATCAATATCATGAATTACAATGAGATATGGGTAAATATTAATGCGATATAGCGACTTTCAATGTGATTCCATGCATAACAATGAGATAATGGTAAATATTTCAGATTAGATGCCCTTTTTAGTTTCGTATTCTGTCACCCCCATCAACTTCAAAATTGATATGATCAGATGTTGTTTTTTAGTTTCGTATTCTGTCACACCCATCAACTTCAAAATCGATATGATTAGATGATGATTTTAGTTTCGTATTCTGTCACACCCATCATCTTCAAAATCGATGTGCTGTCAATACATCAGCTGTCAATAATCAATAAAACCAATCTTAGGCTTGAATATTTAATTAGCAACTCTTTTTTTTTTATCATATTACGAATAGATGACGTTTTTAGTTACGTATCTGTCA
Source organism: Rhysida immarginata (assembly GCA_023313115.1). Taxonomy (NCBI): domain Eukaryota; kingdom Metazoa; phylum Arthropoda; class Chilopoda; order Scolopendromorpha; family Scolopendridae; genus Rhysida; species Rhysida immarginata. Next base: position 194,720 of record JAHWFO010008970.1, on the reverse strand, counting down.
CTAGATGGTGCTCAACCTTTTATTTTTTCTCAAAGATAAATATTTATGAAAAATATGATTTTTCGATGAACATTACCAATCAATCGATACAATTACAGGTTTAAATGAGATCAATTAATGATGTTCGTATTAATTATTTGTAATTACGCATGAATATTTAATTAGCAACTGTTTTTTATCTTAGCAACTATTAGATGACGTTTTTGGTTACGTTTTCTGTCACTAGATGGCGCTCCATCTGTTTTTATTTTATTTTATTTATTTATTTTATTTTTTCCTAATTTAAATGAATTTTTATCAACAATTAATTAATAATCAGTTGTAAAAGTGTCATTATTTAATAAAAAAAATCTTTATTCTGACTTTGTATTTTTTTTTATGGAGATAAAAAAGAAAAGATTATAAAAGAGTGGTGCTTTAATCTTTATTGATCAAATTCGACTTATGTTACGAGATGATCAATGCAACAACAGTCTCTTTTTGGTTGCCAAGACATTTAAGGTTTATCGAGGAATATATGCAAAGATTAAGCACGTACCTCAATTGGCCCCATGATTTCATCGATCTCCGTCATTTATCTTGTTCTGGATTTGTTTACACTGGATATAGTGATATTACAGTTTGTCAATGTTGTCACAAAGGTTTACACGTGGTATAATGGAGACCATGCCATTGAAGAACACATGTAATGGTCTCCTAACTGTTTATACATAAATTAATTTGCTTTACGATTTATAAATGGTGATACATAGCAGTTGTAAAGGACGTTAATACCAAACAAACCTAACCAAACCTATAAATGGTGATACACATTTAGATCAACGTCTTCGTTCAGTAGATGACTTTGATCTATTTTATTCCGTGTACGATGCTTGGAAAGAAGGTTTCGGACTATTATATGGACAAATAAACTTATTGTATGTAAGAATGAAAAGAAAAAGAACTGAGATGAAATGAAAAAAATATATAATACAAACCTCCCCAAAGATTCATTTTTATTTTTATTACACAGATTCAACTTTTTTTTTCCTTATCCCCAATAAAAAAGAATCAAATTTATCAAATTTATTTGAAATAAGAATATGGAATAATGTTTTTTTTTTCTTTCAATCTTTATACAAATAAATGTTTTATAAAATTGCTATTATAAAATTTGTAATTGTTCTCTGATGAAACGCAGCAATAACTCTGCTAGAAATTATTTAAAAAAAAACAAAAACTTTTTAACGCGATAATTAGTTTTTTAGAAATAACACAAAAGAAAACAATCGATGGTAGTAAATAAATAAATAAAATAAAACTTAATTACAGGAATGCATCGTCTCAAATTACTCCATTAAAATGCCAAGGTGAGCTAAAAGAGAGAGAGAGAGAGAGAGAGAGAGAGAGAGAGAAGGAAGACATTTCACTAATACTAAATATCATTTTTTATAAGATGGAATTCTTTTAAAAATACTCACATGTTATAAAAGATACTCTTGAAAATATTCATCGTTTTGTTAAAACTCAAATCAGCTATTATTTCTGCCTTTTGTCTACTGTCTGGGCATGAGGGAAATGAGAGAGCAATACAGAGAAGAACCCTTATCTTATCTGGTACAGAGGGTAGATTATCGCAAGCGATAATCTGCGGCACCTACTCCTACGAGGGAGTTTTGCGCCATCCCATTAATAACGACTGCTACGAGATGACAGTAGCAGTCGGGACCGACGGCTTAACGTGCCCTCCGAAGCACGGGGGGTTTCATGATGGAAAAGCTGCTGGGGATAAACGAACCAGAGGCTGTCACCAACTGCTGGAACACCAGCTATGGTCAATCGGCAAATGGGTCAGACCAAAGTCCCCCAACAGCCGCGCCCCAAATAGCTGTCCCGCCAGCGGTGGCCCTCAAGCCCAGGCCGTCACCCAACCAGCAGCTGGCCGCGCCTGAAGTTGCTGAACTCCATCGATTGGCAAGCCAACCGACGAGACAACCAGGCCACGGCCACCCCCGAGAAGAACCCTGAGGAGATGACACCATTACAAGGTGAATGCAATTTATCTAGGCCAAGGGAGAATGAACACATAGGGGTGTTGTTGTTAATAAAGTTACGCCATTGGGTATCTTAAATAATTTTTTTTTTAATTTTTAAGTATATATACCGTAAATATTCTATTATAATGCGAAAAATTTTGACCTGAAAAACCACCTAAATTTGTGGGATCGCATTATACAAGAAGGAAAAATTAGCGCTACAATAGCTGGGGAGGGGGGAGGGTCTGACGAACTTCAAACGAAAATAGTGTATAACATTGAATAAATTGGTATATTATAGTGCATTATACAATTTATACGGTACATTAATTCGCTTTTTATCTCAATTTCCCATCCATTTTTACGTCGCCAAAAGCTAACTTCGATCTGATGAATTTCAAACGAAAACTAGCACATAATATTTAATATACTGGTGCATTAGAGTAAATATGTATGATATCATACAGTTTAAAGAATATACATTGCATTAATTTGCTTTTTTTTCTCAATTTCCCATCCACTTTTCCATCACCAAAGTTAAATTGTGGAGGAGGAGGAGGCGGCCGGCGCGTGATTTCGAACGAACTTCGATCTGATGAATTTCAAACAAAAACTAGCATATACTAGGGGAGATCAAAAAGTAAGTTGCACTTCCACAGTATGGTCATTTATTACATCACCTATACAAAAGCAACACGGCTATAGCAGCATACAATGTAGGTTCACTTTTCCACATAGTCCCCAAGAGACCCTAAACATTTATCCGAACGATCAACCAACTTTTCGATTCCGGATGCATAGAAATCTCCTCCAGCATTTTGTAACCAAACGGTGACAGCTGCTTTCACCTCCTCATCGTTTCGAAATCGTTGTCCACCGAGTTCCGTTTTGAGCTTACCGAAAAGATGAAAGTCGAATGGCGCTAAGTCGGGACTGTATGGAGGATGTTGCCTGCCTACGCGATCTTCGTCTGTAATATCTGGCGTCCTGCTTCAAATTGTTGACACCACTTTACAATTCCTTGCCAGGAAATTGCACGCTCTCCATAAACAGCAGTGATTTCACGATGAATGTCCGTGCAATTCACCCGTTTGGCCCATAGAAATCGGATTGCTGCTCGCACCTGAAGTTTGGAATGGACATCCAGTTGACGCGCCATTGCTTTTAGCCCGCTAGTTATACAAAACACGACGGGAAACCACAGCAACCGCCCTATCCGACGTCTGCACAGTTAATGTCCCTTTCTCCGCTTTGCCCAAGATTGCGACACACAGCGCGCTTCTGCGGCGAGTTGGTGCAACTTACTTTTTGATCTCCCCTCGTAATATTTAATATACTGGCATATTACAGTATATTACGTAGTATATAGGATATATATCACATTAATTTCCTTTTTTTTTCTCAATTTTTCATCCCCAAAAGCTAATGCAAATATGAATTCTAAAAAACAAAATGGCGATGCCATTGGGGAAAAAATAATCACTGGATCATGTTTTATTTATTATAATTTCTCTTGCTGTCGTTTATTGATAATAAGTGAACAATATAGGCCTGATATTAAATAAATTTGTAACAATAAAGGTGAAAAGTGAAATAAATTTTCAATCAGTAAAATTTTTAACAGCCACTATGTTCTATCTCCTGAAATTGTCCAAAAACGTTTTTTAAAGTTCAAATCTCCCATTTATTACAGTTTACTTAATGCAGGAATACATAATGTGTACTTTAATAATTTCAAAAAAATGAACATACAATAAAAGTACATGTAATCTACCATAACTCTATCGTTTTTGTTTTCTTAAAAATTAAATAACCTTTTATTATTTAATTATAAATTTTTTTTATCATAAACTTTTATAATAAACCACCATTAAGGTACATTTTGAAGAATCAGGCGATAATGAATCAGATTTTGAAGTTTTTTTAATTGTATACATCCAGGTTATTCATTTTTCAAATTGTAAAAAAATAGAGATTTTTTTCTGTACATTCTTGCATATTTTATTTCTCATAAGTTAGTGACGAATCAAAAAATGGGTATCGCATTATACAGGAGGGTAAAATTTTTACAGGGTTTTTGGCTTCTGAAAATGGGATCGCATTATACAAGAGATCGCATTATAGTAGAACAATTACGGTACTAGTAAGAAATAACGCTTTTTCAGACAGCAGCTTTTTGATCAAAGAAAAGAAATCTGCAAACACTTTCACGGTTTTCTGGTTAGTTTTTTATTTTTATTTTATTATTTAACTTTTTATATAACTTAAAAAAAAGAAATAGTTTTCGAGAATTTTATGAGAGAAAGACAAACAAAAAAAAAAAAAAAGGAAGATTGCATTTTTTTTTCTCTTCCGTTTTATTTATTCTTTTATTTTTATGACTTAGCAAGCATATTTTTCACGTGAGCCTCTGCCATTAATGCCTGAAAATTCCGTTCAGATGGGAGACGATATATTTTTGGGTGTCAATCGATTTAATCACCATACCTTAATTCACGTTCGACAATATGAGCTCTCGTCACGTAAATATGTACCAACGCAGTCGGCATTGCTCTATCACTGAACAAATGGAAAGCATTTTCAGCTCGACTAGAATCCATTCTACAACAATTTGAGACGGAAACGAGTCCATATTATTTATATGAAAGTAACAAACTCATCGTGTTTTCTGTTGACGAAAATGGGACCATGATGATTAAGATGGAAAAATCTAATGAAACAAAGAGCATTTTATTGGATGATTCGCAATTTCGCGTCATTTTGGACTGTATTCAATTCATTAATGATAAAATAGAAGAACTGAATAACAATTAAAGGTTACACAAGTTTTGCTCATAAATGATTTTTAATAATGTGTCCATAATTTCCTCAAATCTTAAAAACTTTAATTAAGAGGTTAATTTTAATTAATGAAATTTTTACCTTTATTGTTTTGTCATAAAATTTTTGTGGGAAAAATATATAATCATGTATATTCTGTAAGTTATAACATAAATATTTTAAAAAAAAATCTTTTTATTTTTTATTTTTTATAAACTCGACTCGCACTTGATATAAACGAAAGTTTTTGTGAGCGCAATTTTAATCGGTTTATGCTAGTACAACTATCATGGACGCAAGATTTACTTTTCCATTGAATTTTTTAATCTGTGGAGCTACAAACTCCGGCAAAACCTCGTTTACTGAGAAGTTCATAATGCGATCGTTGGAACTGTGTAATCCTGCGCCGAAGCAGTGCGTCTTTATTTACTCTGAAGATCAGCCTGCTTATGATCAACTCTGACGTGATTCTCCAATTCCTTTCACGTTTATCAGAAATTTCAATATCGAAATTTATGACACTCTCCAACCATTGACATTGGTAATTCTGGATGACGTAGTTCACAATATAAATTCTAAAAATTTAATGAATATTGTGATCAAAGATGGACATCATAAAAATTTAATGCAAGTTTTATTGTGTCGTAATCTATTCGAAAAAATTTGCGCACAGTCAGTTTGAACTGTCAAATCTTCGTCATGCGTGCTTTGATGTCAATCATCTGAAAATTTTGGGTAATCAAATAGGGGTGGGTGCTCAATACTTATTAAATATATACAAGGTGAATACAAAAGTCTGGATCCCTCTTTTATTTTATGAACTGAAGCAGATATGTCAATTTTGATGAATCCAATGAATAGGAAGTTGTGGGTGGCCTATCCCATGGTGCACTTTTCATCATCCCAAATGTACAAATTAGGACACATTCAAAATTTATCTCAAAAACCTTAAGGGATAGAGAAAAAAACCCAATTGCAAACTTGTTCAGCACACAAAAAATGAACAAAACTAAAAAAAAAATCATCCAAATCGGACCAACCTATCACCCACAATCACGTGGTGAACTGTTTGTAGCTTACAAACAGTCACACTGCACAAGGAAAACTGAATGTTGATATTTCCACCATGTAAAGCATGCAAATCAAAAAATTAACATAAATTACCATACTCACATTCACTTTCATGCGCAAAAGCAAATAAAAGGCATGTTTCAGCACACAGAAGACAGAACAATTCCAGGATGGCACTGTTCCGGAAACGGTCAACATGATCTTCTGCTTCGGAGAGGCAAGGAGAAACCTACATGCTGCAGTTAGGTTGTATCAAGACAGATACCCTAACGAACGCCATCTATCTCGTTAGACAATGCGTCACATTATTCAAAGATTCGAGACTACAGGGAATGTTAATGCAGAACGAGGACGACCAAGGGCACAAGACAACGAGGATACAACAACACTAGTTCTGGCTGCAGTTACTGCAAATCCCCACACAGCAGCAGAGCAATTGCTGCAGATGTTGGATGCCATCAGAGAACTGTTCTCAACATTCTACACGCACATCATTTTTACCCATACCATATCCATTGTCACCAGGAGTTACGGCCGTTGGATTATGTTGCTAGGGCCGCCTTCTGCAACTGGTTACTTACCTGCCTGAATGACAATCCAAACTTCATTCATGAGGTATTGTGGACAGATGAAGCCCAGTTCACCAGGGATGGCGTTATCAACAGGCACAACCATCATCATTGGGCAGACGAAAACCCACGATGTCTGCGAGAAGCAACTCATCATGTGAACTGGAGAATCAATGTGCGGTGTGGATTGTACAATGACACTGTGGTTGGACCGTATTTTTACGATGGCACACTGACTGCAGAATGCTACCGGGCTGAAATTCTCAATGTGGTAGTCACAGACTTCATTGAAAATTTGCCATTGGCCTCGTATCAGCGCATGTGGTTTCAGCAAGATGGAGCTCCTCCACATTACGGGTTGGTTGTTCACGAGCGTCTAAGTGAGATGTTTGGACAACAATGGATTGGCCGAGAAAGACCAGTTCGTTGGCCATCCACTCCCCTGATTTTACACCACTTGACTTTTTCTTGTGGGGATATCTGAGGGACAAGGTTTATGCTACGCAGCCCGCCTCACTGGAGGATCTGGTTCAACGAATCCAGGAAGTGTGCCAAGGAGTGACACCAGCCAGGCTTACAGTTGTTTTGGCGTCCGTTAGGTTCCATGCCCAATTGTGTTATGGTGCCCACGGTTGTCACATCGAGCATTTTGTTGATTAACTTTTTTTTTAAACTGTTTGAAGTAACTTGTTTGTGCAGTGTGACTGTTTGTAAGCTACAAACAGTTCACCACGTGATTGTGGGTGATTGGTTGGTCCGATTCGAATGATCTTTTTCTTTTGTTTTGTTTGTTTTTTATGCTGAACAAGTTTGCAATTGGGTTTTTTTCTCTATCCCTTACGGTTTTTGAGATAAATTTTGAATGTGTCCAAATTTGCATATTTGGGATGATGAAAAGTGCACAACTTCCTATTCATTGGATTCATCAAAATTGACATATCTGCTTCAGTTCAAAAAATAACCGGGGGGGGCCCCCAGACTTTTGTATTCACCCTGTATAAAGATTGCACTCGTAAACCTTTCTCTCATTTGCTCGTGGATCTAAGACCTAACGCGGACGAACGTTTAAAGTTCAAAAGCAACATTTTTGACATGCATTTGCACGTTTATTTGAAAAAGAGACTAGAAAGGAGAAAAAAAAAAGTCAAAAAAAGTAAAAGCGCATTTTCCCATTTTACAAGTGTTAGCTGGTAAAAGTATAAAAAATCATGTTAAAAAATCACTCCTCTTATGTCCTGATATTTTAAATGACCTTTCCGAATATATTAAAAGGACGAATATCGTTAACGAGTGCACAAATGCACAAACTGAAGCGGTATCGACACATCGTGAAGTGTTTGGCATCGAAAAAGTATTCACACAAAAGAAAAACGAACCTCATTAACCAAAACGGCGGTGGATTTTTCACAGCTCTCCTTCCTCCGTTAATAGGCTTATTGGGCGGACTGTTTACGCGAAAATAATGTACAAAAAAGTGGTCATCGTACCTCAAACGCTTCATCATCCGCTCGAAAAGTCGTTGTCTTCATTAGACAATGAAATGAAAATTAATATAGAGAGGAATGATCTGGATGATAGAACCAAAGCTAAACTCTATAATCTCACCTTGCAAAGGTATTTAAATTATTAAAAAAAATTTAAAAACGAATTTTTTCACGAAGAGAAAGACCCATTTGATGAAGACGACGTTGATCCATCTGTCGCCGCTGCACCACATGCCGCGGCATCCACCGTGGTTCCACCTGCAGAGGCCGCTGCCGTGCACAGCACCAGCTGACGACGCGAAGAAAAAAAGTGAGACCAAAAAAAAAAAGAAGTCCTTCATTCCTTTCATCCAAGGTGTCTTCTTTCGAGCGTGGTCCAAGTAAAGAATACTTCAATCTTTCACTGCCTGCTTCGTGGTTCGAGACCGTGTTGTGTCAATTGCTTTCATTCACAAATCTCGTTCCACGTCATTCCCATTCTCCTATTTCTGATGCCGATGTTGCTTTTCTCTTCCTCGACAAACGGAGGTCGAAGCAATATTAAACCGTATCCCTCTAAAATATAAGTCTCCAGTTAAAAAGTCTTAAATTCCACTCGATTGTCATGGGATAAAGATCGAAGATTGATTTATGATGGACGACCCATACCAGGTTCGAAAATAGATCGATTGCTCATGGGCATGGTTAGCGACGACCCTGAAAACAAATTTTACGAGAGCGAACCGGGATGGACAGAAATTAATGCGTTAATCGATCCTGACGAAGTCAAGAAAAGAAGTGTACGAAGAAAATCCAATCTGCCTTATCGACTCAAGTGGGATGTCTTCAAGAAGAAATAATATTTTAGATCAAATTTATTTTTCCCCTTCATCACCAGGCAGTTACGGAGGTGCTAATCGTTTATACAGAGCGGCAGCCGCTTCGCATAAAAGTTTCACGTTAAATGAAATTAAAAAATGGCTATCTACGAAGGACAATTATACGCTTCATAAATACGCAAAGAGAAAATTCTCACGAAATCGCGTGATTGTACACAGCGTCGACGAAATATGGTCAGCTGATGTATTAGATGTGTCTAATCTATCAACGTACAATAACAATGTGCGGTTTTTTTTTTTAACTACAGGGATGTGATGACAAAATGTGCTGTAATTTTTCATCTACAAAACAAGTTGGGAAGATCAGTTGCTGCTGCCTTCGATGTCGTTTTATCTTTTGAAAAGCCGACAAAAATATGGACGGACAACGGATCAGAATTTTATAATGCAGACGTAGAAAAGGTTTTTAGAAAGTACAATGTCGAGCATATTCTGTAAGAAGAAACGAAGGCATGCATAAGTGAGCGATTCCATCGTACTTTGTAAAACCGTTTACATCGTTACTTGCATGCAAAAACACAAAAAGTTATTTACATGTTCTGCCCGATTTAGTTAATGCATACAATCACAGTTATCACAGATCTATTAAAATGACGATGGAAGCACGAATGGAAACAAATAAACGACTTGTCTTTCAGAATCTGTGCGGTGATAACATGAAGAAGAGTGGGAGGAGCAAATTCATCGAAGTAAAAAGAACTCGTGAAACGCCATCATGATGTAAGCAGGGTGATCGCGTTCGTCTTTCTGTAAAGAAAGAAGCTTTTCAAAGGGGATACATGCCTTCGTGGACAGAGGAAATTTCCTTATCGATACGGTTAAACGAAATCAAAAGATAACAACCTATACAGTACGCGATCTCCAAAATCAACCCATCATCGGAACGTTTTACGCGCAAGAACTACAAAAAGTTGAATGACAAAATGGAAGGCTTTTACTTAACACTTCCCAGCAACTCATCTACGAATGTGTTCCCTGATAATACACTTCAAAACTATACTACTTATTTGCCCGAACAAGTGAAGCTGCATGGAGAATATGAAGCGGCCTTAACAGAAATAAGTTTTCTAAATTCATTTACAGACACTGCATTTACTTTGCTTCCCAGTGGTGAAGACGATCAAGTTCGTATAATGATTCATGGATACAATAAACCTCCGATAAAAGCAAAACAATTTGACATTCCTCTCGATTGCACTCGCGGGGCTCATACTTACAACAGCTTACACGAGCTGAGCCTTGCTGGTAACACGGACATTATAAAATTGCTCAGTGAGCTCGCCGACAGCTTTAAGGATCCAAAGTTGACTAAAGCGGGTGTATGCTTGGTTTACGACGAACGATATCACAGATTTATCGTTTACAATCACTTAGACGTTGATCATAAATTGCGTGAATTAGATTTGGATTCGAAGACAGACAATTTCCGTATTTCTTACGTGAAAAAGGGTTTCCTTTAAAGCTCATCGCTCATCATATCTTTCGACTTTACCTGCTGAAATCAGTTGACAGCTTATACTTATACAACGACCTCGTTGCACTGCAATTTATCAGCGATGTCAAAGCACTGTTGACGAGGATTATCAATATAGAAGGGTTAAGACGGAAAGAATACGTAGTATCCTTTCATCGTTTGTATTATTTATCCGTGATTAAAACTTCTTTTCGTACACTAGAATTGGACTTAAGATTGCACACGGGAGAGCGAGTGCCATTCGTAAACAGAGGCCGCGTGGTGTGCATAGTTCATCTCAGACAAAAGAAAAGATGAGGGTGGAATGCTGTGAACCTTACTCGGCCTATTATATTAACCAGGCCGTAGGCAACTTACCTGTATTTTACGGACGATTTCATCAATGTGGAAGTGGACTTGGTAGCCTTTTCAGTTCTCTAGGAAAATTTGCTTTGCCTTTCTTAAAAAGTCTGTGAGTTATTTTGCTCCAAAGGTCATCGATGTAGGAAAAAAAGTTGTAGGTGACGTCATTCAAGGAGCACATCAAAGAATCTAAATAAAAGGGTCTTTGAATAGCAAAATGGTAGAAGTTTTAATAACCTATGTGTTTCGAATACACTTCATAACCCTGATGATGAAGTGTATTCGAAACGCGTAGGTTATTAAAAAACTTCTACCATTTTGCTATTCAAAGACCCTTTTATTTATTTTCTCATTCACCAGCAAAATTGATCGAAATGCAACTATTGGATCTCAAAGAATCTGTCAAACGAAGATTACAAGAAACTGGAAAAGAAATTTTTGATGACGTTAGCACGAGAATTCAAAAGGGCCACGGGTGGAAACGTAAAAACAACGTTGGAAGTAAAGGAAAGAAAATTAAACAGAGGAAAAAAAACTCTCGTGAGAAAACGATATTTTGATTAAAAAAATTATCCCCTTTTTTAAAATTTCTTGATAAAAAGATCAACATTTACGAGCGTCTCATCATTCGTAACCATGTCGTTTCTTCATCCAACATCGTGTACATGTTTAAAAAGCGAATTGGATGAGTTTTCTGTTCCACCCACCTAAACATCCATTGAAAAATCCAGGTATGCAGAGTATCGACCCGTTGCTTCCCTATCATCAGGAGGAACAATCGAATTTCTTGTCCCTGGAAATGCTGAAGAATACATTAATCTTTCCGAAACCATATTGCATGCATGTGTAAGAATTAAAAAGGATGCGAACACTCCTTTAATGAAAGACGAGAGCAAAACTGTCATACCACGAAAGTTGTTGTTGCAAATGCTATTTAAGCAGATCGATTTATTTCTTAACGGTAAACAAATTAGCACCGGCAACGATTATTCCTATAAGTTACATTTAGACGCTTATGAACTATGGGCTTGATGCGAAAAATTCGATGTTAACTGGATCGCTATGGTTGACTAAAGACGACAGACAACAAGTTTCTGCAGAAAGTGCGAGTCTCGATCTCGCCGGAAGAATTCACGTCGATCCCTGCTTACAAAATAAACTCCTTTTAAACAACCTATCGTGCAAATTTAGATTGATTCCTCATAAATCCGAATTTGCAATCGAAGTAAAAGGATTGGACGGTGGAGTACCGAATCCACTTCAGCCCGTAATCTTATTTGAAGATGTACGTTAAGAAAGTAAAGTCATCACCGACCATATTACTCACTCATTCCCATGCCTTAGAAACAGCAACTGCAAAGTTTCCATACAGGAAGACCGATGTAAAAGTACATACAGTAATTCAAGGGACAACTTCTGCAACGTTTTCCAAGGACAAATATTTTCACGAATCGTAATTGGACTCGTGAAACACGATGCATTTAATGGATCATATAAAGACAAGCCCATGCATTTTGATAACTATAATCTCTCTTCTTTATCCGTATTGATCGATGGAGAAATAATTGATGGAAAACCGTTGGAAATGGACTTCAAAAATAAAAATTATGCTTTAGCTTACTTGAATACTTTTGCTGGCTTGGGCATGTTGTATCATAATAGTGGAAACACGATCAGTTATAAACAATGGGGATTTACAGGCGATACTCTCTTCAGCTACGATTTTGTGCCCACCCCCGCGTGGGAGGGGCCCAGCCATGAGGCCCTAGTCAATACCAACTCCACACGCGGTGGGTGGTGCGGGTTTCGAGACTTGCTAAGCTGTGTGATTCAAACAGGGAAGAACGCTATAAGGTGAAACTAACATACTATTTATTCTAAACTCTTTGCATAATAAATTTATAATATTCAAAATTTGCATACCAAAATTAATTAATGTGGATCCACGAAATCATTAACAAAGTAAAGAGACATTTTTTTAAAACCCCCAATTTAACACGTTAAGAATATCCAATAAGACGCTAAAACAATGCTAACATCAACTTCAGTTGTCCCGTTTTAGTCGCTCAGGTCCCCAGGGCACTTACTCCCATGAACTATCTGTAAGTATTCCACTTAACAATAGGGGTCGCCTAAAGTTATTACAATTATGCTACTGCTCATTCATGCCTCAAATAACTGATCAGGAATTATCAATTTCCAATACTACACATTAATACGGAGGCTAGAGTCAATGTTCACTGTCAATCTTCTGATTTGACGCAACTAACAACAGTTTTGCGCTTCCCAATGCACTCCTTTTCCTAACCAACTGACTCACAGGAGAGGCCACAGAAAGCGTCGTGTCTCTCTTTTAATTCTCCATCAGTTCTCATTCGGTTTCAAATTACGGAACAGAGAAGCTGAAGGACAGGGAGAGAGACAGTAACCCCTATCGCATAATTATCAAACTTCGGAGACGCAAAAAATCCCTCTCGTGTCGTCCCACGCTGGAACATAGCGCTTATAACGAAGCCTCGCTATAAAATAGCGCGCTAGCTAAACTTGCGCTGACAGTAAACATGTGCTTTTGGGCTTACTGCATAAGCAGACATGTACGAAATACATCATTAACTTTATGCTAATAAACATATAACAGTTCTCTTGCATGTGTATTTTGCAATAAAACAACTAAAAGCATCACTTCAGTCTAGCTTTGCTACAAAAAGCAGTCGTAAACTCGCTGTACCGCTGCATTCAACAGCTGTTTCTCTAGGCGTTGCACTATACACCCAGTGTACATATTTTTTTTTAACGACGGGATAAAAGAGTGTCCGTGGCGTTTTAACTCACAAATAAAAACAGAAAGGTCTCACCGTGGATGTCCTCTCACTGGGCAGGTGACTTCTTATCTTAGTAGCGTCTGAACAAACGACAATGACGAAAAGATCGATCTTTTAAAAACCGTTCTATCTTTTCTCCAGTTAACAACATGACATCGACGAATCTTTTACTTTAAAGTCTCTCGTCGCCAGGCTGTATTACTTTTCACTACTAAAAGTAATATTCTTATTCATAATAAACTAGGTAATGTTTATTACGCTAATATGCTGCCCGATGAAAACTTTCATCGTAATGGCGGCATTCCAAAATGCTCACAAACGTCGAGCGATCTCTCTTGCATGAAGCCAAGATAGCAACAACAAAAAACACTCAATATTTTTCAGAGAAGCAAAACACGAAGAGATTGTCATATCTTTTCGGAAATTCTCCTACTACAACAAAGAAAATACTGTGCTTTCTATTCCCATTTTTACAACTTCCCAAGCTCTTACATGGCTGTAAAAATGCAAATAGCAACTCTTAAATAAACAACAATGAATCATGTCATATTGATTAATATTTTTACTAAAGAACAAAAAGCACATGCTGGACAAGTGTCAGGGCTCATTACACGGTAATAATAAGATAATTGCAATGGATTAGCCCCCAAAAACAAAAAATAAGTCAACTAATTCCCATATTACTCAAGCAACAGCTGAGCACGGAACTGCCCCCCCCCCCTCACATCTGTCCCAAAATAACCAGATGCAATATAACCAATTTTTGGCATATATGACTGTAAACAGCCCCCCCTAAAATGAATAACACACTGGCTACAGTCACAATTTAACACCGGATGGATATGGCGATGACGACTCCCACATATCGTTAATTAGACAAGGTGTCCTAAGAATCGATATGCGCTTCGCTGAAAAGCTACCACAGAACATTAACGTAATGATTTACAGCGAAATGGATTCCTTATTTCAAATTGATAAAGAACGAAATGTAATTTGTGAAAATTAAAAAAAAATGGATGCTCAACAAATACATGCAACATTGAAACCGCGTTGCAAACAATTTGCAGGAGTGTATCCACACTGACTCACGTACCTCGCACACCTTGACAAAAAGACGAGTTTTTGGTGGTTAATTTGGACGAGTGTCATCTCGAAGGCAGTCACTGGACTGTACTTGGAAGTCATGGAGAATATTTTGATAGCTACGGACTTATGCCAGACAAACTCTCCATTTTGAATTATTTATCGAACTGTAAGAGATGATTTTGGTATAATAACGAACGATTGCAGAGTTACACGAGCAGCGTATACGGACATTATTGTGTTTATTATGTGACATACGAATATGTCCCGACGGATATAAACTTATTTATATCCGTGTGGACGTATGGTCATAATCAAAATTTGAATTAGTCAAAATGAAAACGGGTAGAAATTAAAGGAAATCCAAAAATAAAGGGGTGACATTGAACAATCGGGCTGAGAATGGGAATGAATACAGTGAGAGAGATAAAACAAGTAAAATAGCTATTTCTTTTTATTGAGAATATTTATTTCTTTTTG